>JAJHUR010110466.1:0-16443 GCA_027495735.1 Lutjanus campechanus | reverse complement strand
CACACACTCCCAGCTGCAGATAATGTTGTATTCCATTATTTTCTAGAACATTTTAAGACTGCTAATACCAGAGCGATTACAGCCTGAAGACAGAATACCCACTTTGAAAATATTAACAAGAAAAATACTTATCTTAAGACGTGACAAAAAAAAATGTGTTAAAAATGATTGGCCACCAATAATACATAACACTTTAACACCAATTTATTAACTGAAATGGGAACACACCTTAACTTTGCTTTATTAACAACTTTCTACATTGGTCCCCAAAACAAACACATACTACATACAGTGTGGTGCAGGGGTGGGCAATTATTTTTTTAGGGAGGGTACATGAGAAATTGATCAGGCTGCCATGGACCAGACACAAATGATATAAGATCCTAATAATGGCCAAATCTCTAATAATGCAATGGTCAGAAGTGTTTTATATTGGGCTCTTCTACTGTTGGTCTCCCTTTGTGAATGTCCATGTGATGAATTGTGGGCTAATATTTTGTTGCCAGTGTCCAAAACTTGATGTTTTACAGTGAACCATGCAGGCTGCATACAGCCTGAAACAACAGTAGCAGCGAAAGTAGAAGAAGAACATACACAACATGTATGTACAGCACTGAGTGAATAAAGTTACAGTTTAAAATAAAAAGATACAGTTCATTATGATTACCAATGTACACAGCACTTTCAGAATAAATGTCTGAGACCTGTTTATTGGTAAGTAAAATGCTATTGACTGTCTTTGCTCGATTTTTAATTTTTGGTATTTCCATGATGGCCGTGCGAGCCACGTGAAATCTTTCAGTGGGCTGCATCCAGCCCCTAGGCTGTATTTTGCCCAGGTCTGGTGTAGAGGATACTGCTGCCTCTAAATATGTCACTGCATAATGTCATAATATTAATATTTTGATTTGGAAATCAAATTGTGAAAACAACACAGCTTTTTTGATACTGATGAAAGTCAGCCTCCTAACTGAAGAATCATTATTACAAGCCACCACTCTGCTTTATGTGAAGACATTTTCAGTGTCAGTGTTTTCAGACACTTGAAGAACAATAAACACATTCATTAAAATACCTTAAAGCGGTTGCATTCAAGGTAATAATTATGTGTAATTATTTCACACGTCCAGAACAAAAGAAACAAGAAATTAAGTAAATTAAAGCTTGACTTTGAAATGATTAAGGCTGAGCTTTTGAAGCATGAAAAAAATCCTCTTTTGCAAACAAGAAGCTTTAAATATTTTTATTTTAAATAAATATACAGCAGCAGAAGCTTTAAATAGTTAACTAGACACCACACCTCTGACACAATTAAGATAAATGAGACACATGATTATCTAGAAATAGGTTGGATGTTTATGTTACATAAATAGGAAAAAATATAATTGCAATATGGTCTGTAGAGAGAAGTGTGAAACATTAAAAGGGCAATGGAAAAACTGCCAATTTAAATATTATATATTTAACACATATTTAATATATTAACACCACATGTTGCTAGCTTGTGGTATCTGACCATGTTTACAATTTCGCATGGACATAACCTGCTGGTGTCAGTAATGTGCTTCCAAGTTTCTTGGAGACAGCTCATCATTATCAGAAAAGTAGATCAGAAACTGTTTTCGTTATAGGTGCTCCTTGCAAGAACAGAAGAGATTTATCATATAGTGCAACCAGAAGAGAAAAAATATAAAAATATAACAAGATGTTTAAAAAATATATATACAGTGAACTATCAAATATACACATAGACAAAATGGCAAAAAGGATAATAAAAAAGAACAGATGTACAGTTTGTGTGTACAACCAGCTTATTATGACTCATATAGTATAGAGAAAAAACCTAGGCCTGGACGATATAGCTGACAAACCTATCACAATAATGAAGTTACATATTGTTCGATATCAATCATTATTGATCATGCAGTTTCTGACTGACAACATGTTGTGTACTCCAAAGAGTGAAAGCGGCTAAGGTGACAAAATAAGTCTGTTGTATTATCAAGCTAACTGAGAATGTAGCTTTTCTGGCTGTCTGGTTAGGCTATAGTAGCATTTAGGAGCACAAAGCAGACCATAATCAATCAATTGATGCGTGCAATGTGGCAACTGTGTACCTTAGCAGCTCTTACAGTCTAGGAAACACTTGTAGGAAAAGAAGTTTGCTCAGGTATACCTTAGAAAACTTTGTAGAACACTAAGGTACATCAAAACTGGGAAAAGTGGCCCTGGTAAGTTCAGACAATTACATTTTACCGTAATGCAGCCTTTAAAACCAGGAAAAGAAAACACTTCTGACATATCACAATATATTGATATCCAAAATCGATCACAATGTCTAGTCTCATATTACGATAAGATACAATATCAATATATTGCAAATCCCTACATAAGCCCAAAGGCTTTTATTTCTAAATTAGTGTGCCTTCTATCAGCAACTGCTTTGGTGCTTATACCAAGCATGCGCACATAGTGCGCAGCACTCAAGCGTGGAGGCAATGGAGAAATGTTGAATTCACAATTTATGTAAGATCAAAGTAATCATGATGCAAATACTAAGTTGCAGTCATGTCAGGACTGTCATCTGAGATATTTATTCCATTACTTTTTAGTTTTGCCATGGTATCTCTTCAGAATCAGTATCGATCCTTGGATATGTTGTTGTTGGAGTTAACTGGGCTGTTTTCACTGTCTTGGTTGGCTTAGCATTTTTATTATCGTGAGCCCAGGGGTGGAAGTAACTAATTACAAATACTAAAATTACTGTGATTAAGTAGGTTTTTTGGATCACTTGTACTTTTATGAGTAGAGTCTGTAATGTTTCTCGCACTTAAGTATTTATTACACTATGTAATCTACTTAGTTACTTTTAAAATCAGAAATGAGTAGTGAGTACAAACCTTTCATCTGGATTTTAGTAGCCAATAAGGCGATCTGATCAGTAAGAGGCCGATGAAAACCAGGAAATATGGATGAAAAAACCCAAAGCTCTGCTGCTGTCACAGGTTTAGAATAGGGATGTTAATGATTATTCACTCATTGACTGCCATTACCAACATGATATTTGGTACGCTACAACAATGTATGAAATTTATTCTTGCATCTGAAACCTTAGTATGAAATCAATATTAGTGAATCGCATACTATCAACAAGAAAGTATTACAATACACAAGGACAGCGGTGGTTACGACAACAACATTACTAGAGGGATATCACATGTGCTTCCTCTGAGACACAAACCACAGTGTTGCCATGGTGACAGACTGACAGGCTGTTGGTTGTAGAGATGGGTTTGAGAAGGGAGAGGGAGGGATTTTATTTTGTGTGGTGTGTAAAATGCTTTAAGTAAATAACAAAATGTTCTTAACAAAAGTTGAAATTGAGAAGTCTGTACCTACTTCTTACAATAGAAATCACATTTTTGTTTTAAGAGAAAGTAAAGTGCAGAAAAAAAGTACCTTTGGATGCGGGTACCAAATTCTAGGCACCTATATTGGTACCATATTTGTTAAATGGGGATGGTAACCAACCCTAGATACTACCAAGAACTGTTCCTGTGGAAGAACAAAGGCCTAGATAGGCTTACCTACCTAAGTTAAGCCTACATACAGTTGTAACCAATCTAGCTTTGACCACAAAGGCAAATGCATAAATGAGTAGCATCCATATGAAGTTTTTGTACCTCACTGGTTTATTATCCACTCATCCAATTTAAATTAGGAGCTGCAATGAGCGACCACTTCAAAATTACCGCAACTTACATTAACAATAAATTTGCAAATAAGATGCAAGACTCCAGTGTCGGGGCGTCACACATGCTGAAACAGGCCTGACTGTCACCTGCTGCCATGCTGCAGCTTCCCACTGTCTTGTAACCTTTGCCATGTCCACCAACTCTCTGAGGGCAGGCCAACATGAGCCCACTGCTGTGGTCAGGCTGTAATTGACCTGCCATCTGGAACTCCCACAAGGGATTGTCATCCATTTTCCTACACCACCAACACCCATAGAAAACAGCTGAAAACAAAAGCCTTATCAGCTCATCCAAATGGCACAGAATATCACCCTGATAATACAGCATCATGTGCCAATAAGCTGGAGAGCTTACACAAAAACAGGTTAACCAACACACCTTTCCTGAAGTGCCACCTCTCAGCCACAATGTAAACAGAAACTGGTCTCCTTCACAACTGGTGATAAGGTGTGTTTACTCCTCTACTGAGTGCACTGTTAACAAAGCTATGGCCTGCAGTCAGTTTCCAGTCTACCAGGCTTTGCCGGCAAATAAGAAATTTTAGTGGAGGCAGCCTTAAAATTATTTCCTACCAAGGCAAAGCTGACAAATGTTCTGTGAGTGACGCAGACAGAAACAAGGTCTAAAACTAAAATGATAGAAGACTGAAACCAAACGTGGATTTTTTCAACTAACTGCATTTTTTCTTGCTACAAACATTAGATTATCTGCTGTAGGGACTGCTGGTGAGTCCAGAAAGTTCAATAAACTTGAATGATAAAGCAGAGGATTACACAACTTCAAATAATTTCCAAAAACTTCAGTTTAACTTCCACCTCTCTCTGTCCATACACATGCTCACTCTCTCTTGCCCACACACAGAGGTTTTCTATTTTTCTCTCTCACACTTTGTTTTCCTTTTCTTGCACTCCCTCATTGTAATTATTCAGTGAAATGATATTTATATGTGAACATCACTGAATTCATTTCCAAACCCAGAGAGCAAACTGTTGTCCCACTCTGAATGGAGGATCAACAAATATGCAATGACCCATTCAGACCGACATGGGTCACTGTGCCAGTCTCAATAAATTTTTAGGGAGTGGAGCACAATGAACACATTGTTTCACATCAATAATGGCTAAAAAATAAGCGAGTTCAACTGAAATACCTCTAAATAACTGACACAGCTGTTAAAAGAGTTATGTAGGAGAAGTGGTATGTGACCTGTACTGAATTCTCTAAACTACAGTGGATCTGAGGGGACTCAGCTCTGAACATGTGGCGCATCATAATCATCACAGGAGAAAAAATTGCTTCATGAGTCGAGAGTGTGTTAATTGTGAAGTGCAGGGGAAAATGACACATCTCAGAGACAGGGTCTCTTGTGGTTATGCACATCAGGTTCAGGTAGGTTTTCAGTGGGTCTGTGGCTCAAAGGCAGCAATGGAACTGTTAGTTTAAAGCTACTGCAGGGAACTTTTCTATTTTGTTGATTTTTGGGGCCCCTGTGGACTGTTATAACCACAAAATATGACGTAAAAAATAAAATTATCTGAATAAAAATCTCTACCTTCTACTTTTTAGGCAACTGACACATTATTCACTGTAATTTTGTCTGGGAAAATGTAAACATTCATGTGACTACAAGGAGAATTGATAGAGTGTGCGCTCCATGTACTGAGGCTGTCAGTCCTCTGCAGCAGCCACAGGTTCAGCTCCAGCCTGCGGCCCATGCATGTCATTCCCTCTCTCTCTGCCCCCTTTCCTGTCATATCTCTAGCTATCCTAATAAAGGCAAAAAGCCCAAAAAATAATCCTTAAAAAAAAAGAAAGAAAGAAATTTTCAGTCTTCTTGTGGATGATCTCACTTGCTTATGTAGGTCATATAAAATCAGAGACTGTTTCATAACCAGTTTTATACTTCTTGCAGTAGCTTTAGAAACAAATACGTGTACTTAGATAAAAGTGAAAAACAGCTCAGTTAAAATGTAGTGTTATGTATTAAATAAGACCTTCAGGATGCAAAATAAAGTGCATACATGCTTTAACTATAGCTATAACACGATGCCATCCACTGGTTTGAAATGCACCAGAGAACCTTTGTGTTCAAACCAACTACAAATTCTTTTTCCATAGACTGACATTACAGCCTGTGCATACAAGTCATTATAAATTATAAACTGCCTTTCTCAGTATAGCATCACTAGAATTAAGACAGAAGAGGGAAAAATTACACAAAAATGGTGACAATAAATGAATAGCAACTGCTGCATGAAGAAATATTAGACTACAGAACTTAAATAACCTGCCTTTAACAGCAGAATAAAACATCACCATAGTAGATAATATAGACAATGGCAGCAACAGCTTCACAAAAACACACAATAAAGCAAAAAACAGACTGTATCGATTTTGCACACTGTGTAACACATATACACACTCACAAAACAAAAGTACACTACAAGGCAACATAACGGTTGCTGACGTTCTCTGTTATAACCATCAGTGAATTTATATGAACATCATTCGGTGAGTTTTTTGCACTACAAAGTCCTCCTCGATCTGCTGCACATTTAACTTCTCTGTTTTCAATGCATCATATAACCAGTCCACCCAGCCTCTTTCACACTGTGCTTCACAAAATTTCCAAACACTTCTGAGCTGAAAGAGTGCTGTGCACTCACAACTGGAAGGCCTCACACAGGTCACTGAGGGTACAAGTTCTTCAGTAAACGTACAATAAAGATGACTGTCAGACAGACCCAGCTAGTAGATGCAATCTTTTTGTCACCTATGCCGAGGTCTAATTCTAATCTTAACCGCAAACCCAAATTATGTCACCCTTAATATTGTTGCATTGGCAATCTTGCACATTTTTTGTGCTGTTCACTAACTCCTGGGCCCCTCACCTCTCTGCGGCTCTATTTTACTCAGCAAACAAATATCCTAATAACTGAATATGTCTACCCTCGTTTACACATATCCATGGCAACATTGGGATTGTCTTTTGTTGATAATGAAATATAAGTGATGTCAAATAAAATTCAGCCATTATGAAATTAGAGAGCAAATATTGTTTAATGATAATAAGAGGAGTTCTAATAATTTCTTCAGTTATTTCATCTATTGTTAGTTTATTTATACATTTTTATTTATACACTAATTATTCATTTGATTATTTATTTAATAATGTTTTTTTTTCACATAAACTGGATATAATGTTTAATGTAGGTCACAGTTAACAGGAAGAATTATTTCTACTGAAATGAACTTCACAGTCAAGGACAGCAGCGACACCACAGTGTGTTCAGATGAAAGGGGCAGCAGCAGAGCAAGAGCAGAGACTGACAAAGGATGAAAGCAAAATGTGAGGGCAGATGTTAAAGGTGATAAATGTTGAAGATGTAGTGAAGTGTTCTCTGCTACATACATTTGCACATGAAAATGTATGTTCATGATGGTCAGCACTATCTATCACTTCCCATGTTCCCATGTCCATTTGAGTCACTGGGCTGAGAGCATGGTGCAAGCCCATGGAATGGAAGATTTTCTACACACACGCACACATACACACACTCGTGTTTAAGCCTGGCTGAGCACCAATGAGCCTGCATTTAATGTAACCAACCAGCCAGCAAGAGGCACACACAACCAATGTGCTGAAACACACTGCATTTCACTGTCGTTGTGTGTGTGTGTGTGTGTGAGTGTGGCGTAGAAATGCTAATGTAACCAGTCAGTCAGGAAGAGACCCACACTTTCAGTGCAGGGTGGCTATGACCTTTTACTACACTTGTAAACACACACACACACACACACACACACACACACACACACACACTTGGACACATTAAAAGCACTGTCATTGTTGTGCGTTTGTGTGTAAACTAGGACGGACCTGAATACCATTTTTTGGGCTCCGGAGCTTCGGTGGAAATTGACAAACGTTCATCAGAGATCTGCACTTAAGCATGGCCTTCACTGCTGTGGGTGAGAGGGATGTCTGCCCAAATAATTGCAATTAAAAAGCATTTGCCTTTACTGATAGCCGATCGTGATACGGAGGTCAACCCACAACCTGCATACTTCCTAAAAAATATCACGTTTGGCCAGCAGATCAAATGACAAAGCAGTATTCCGAGTAAGTCAGCTGTTAAGTGCTCAAAGCGCGTTGAAGTAGGTTAAACTTTGACTCTCTATAACTCCAGCATTTTGAGTGCTTTTTGTTACAATGTTTCTTCTCTTTTCCTTTCAAAAAAGTTTTATAACGCATAATAAAAAAGCATCAGCATAGGTAGTGCCACTTGATATGGACCACACTGACACATCGCCCCCTCCATGATTGCGCTTGTTGAACAGGTGTTTTGATAAAGTATTGACTTTTTACTTGCAAAGTTTTGTGGCACTTACTTGCAGTAACGAGCATAGCTGTCATCAGCTGAAGTAGGCTAATCTTCAACTTATTTTATTGTCTCTCTACGGCACCATCTCTGCTCTGCTGTTCACTGAATTCTCTCTGTATATGTGTGATTTTGACACAAAGCAGGGGTGAGACTGGAGCGGGATCATAAATTACACCAAAACATATGCATTTGACAGTTATTTATGACATTATTTACATAGTCCTACAAAAGGACAAGCCATATTAAGACCTTTATTCACAAAATTCAAGATTTTGTTAATGAAATTCAATACTTTTAAGGCATTAATTTTAGATTTTTAAATTCAATATCTTTTAAGACCCTTTTCAAGACCCTGCGGGTCCCCTGTTATCTGTAAAGAAGGTGAATATACCAGTATGTTTTTATTCTAGAGATGCGCTGGCCTACATATCTTGTTGTCCAGATAAAGATAATGTGTGTGTGGTACTGACCCCAACAAATATCACATCATCATGATTTTTTTTTTTCAATAAAATTAAAATTGTAATGTAAAAACATGCAAAAACATTCCCTCTAATCATAGCACAACTGCAATTTCAGTCAAAATAACATATAATTTTAACATATCATGCAGCCCTAATTGATAGCATTGAATTTATCACAGAAAATACATAATTATGAAAAATGAATAAATAATCAAATATTAATTTTTACATCCATATTGGCAGTGGCACACTGCCAAAAATACTTGTGTGGAAAAAAGAGGTGATGTTTGTTTGTTTGTTTTTTTTCCCCAGACGCAGCCAAAATAAAACTTCAGCTCCTAGATGAGACGATCAAACTACCCATGGCTCAATCTCCTTCTCATCCAGAAAAAAAATCCAGATTTTTAGCATTTCTCCTTAGAGATTTGCTTCTCTTCTGTATGTGATGAAACAGCACATCATGAGAACTAATCTATTTTATGTATTTCATTTTTACACCAACACTTGCACAATTGTTTCCCCTCTCTGACCCTTTTTACACGGAGACTGTAATACTGCCGAAACGAAGGCTTGCCATTACACCTGGTTGTTTTTTTTGTTTTTTTTAAATACTGAACCATACAACACCCCTATAAAGCTGCTCCAGTGTGTCATCTTAGACAGCATGCTCATGTTGCAGTAGCAAAAGAGGCGTGACGTAACAACAGCGCTGGTGTCTAGTCTGATGACTGCACCGGTCAACAAGCCATTCTTCCCCTTTGCTCTTTTCTAATCACAGATAGAGCTTAAAAACCTCATGAATTTGTAACATAAAGCTTTTTATGTGTTTCTGGATCTGGGGCGATGCTTCCTCTGCAACAATGAAGTTAAGAGGATCGTCTTGTAGAATGATCAGTGGGGAGGGGCTTCTCCCCTGCCTATGCGCGTCTGTGCATGTGTGTGTGTGTGCTTGTCTGCGTGTGTGTGTGTTGGCTCGTCTCTGTCACTCTCTCTTTAGACACAAGTAACAAAAATGTAAAGAACATAGCGTAAAAAAACACCATCAGAAACAGCGGTGAAGATGCAACTCAACAGCGTTGTATCCCGTCCTGCCATCTCAGCCTTTTCACACACACATTGATTCTGCTCTAATACTGCCTCCCTTGCCGGCTCGGAGGCAGAACAACATTATTCCGTATTCATGCCTTTTATACAGATGGCGAGGCGAAATAATGGTGAAACATTGCTGCCTTGTGTGTATCAAACAGCTGTACCTTGCTTAAATCAATTAAGACTGTCACTAAATCTACATGTGAGAAGGGATTTGTATTGTTTTGTAATGTCACGAGTCTCCTAATACACAATTTGATTCAACTTTTTTTTTTTTTTTTGGACTGATGCCTATGCCATTGTTATCAAGTCTTGATTAGCAAAGATCAATAAATCACTGGTTTTATGCCTTGACAACTGTCATTTATTATGCTGTGTCATGTTTAAAGTGTAGTCATATTCAGCGCTTCTGGCAAGAATCTTGCAATACAATATCACGATACAGGGGTTATAATGCAATATATCAATATTGTAAGCAAGATTATATATTGCTATTTTTTTTATCTAATTTTATAAACTCTTTCATAATAGAAAAATCACAGCACCATACGCATAACAATAAACTATAGTATGAATTTATAAAGTTTGCTTTGGATGCAGTCAGAACAGGGAAATATATATAAAACACTGCTATTTAGTGGTCATGGATTTAAACACAACACAGAATTAACCACTGCCACAAATATTTTAGTGTATCAACAATAACGGTGATATATACATAATATTTCTATACTCAATAATTTTATATATTTCATTACACCTCTACCCTATTGTTTTGTATTATATTGTTTACACGCACTTAATCTTAATGTATCATATTACAGTTAAAGTGTGTTTGTGTCATATATGACATATCAAATCAAACATCTTGAAATGTTAAATTTAGATATCCCTAAAATGGGTCTTTTCAGACAAGAGGCTGGAAAAAGCCCGGAATACCTTATCGGAATCAATTTATTCAAGGGTCACTCCCCGGTAGAGCTGCAATGATTAATTGATCATTAATCTGTTATTAAATGACTTGCCAACTATTTTGATAATTGATTAATCGGTTTGAGTAATGTTTTAGAAAAAAAAGTCTAAATTCTTTGATTCCAGCTTCTTAAATGTGATCATTTTCTTGCTTCTTTAGTCCTCTTTGTCAGAAGACTGAATATCTTTGGGTTGTGGGGAAAACAAGACATATCAGGATATCATCTTGGGCTTTGGGAAACACTGGTCAACATTTTCTGACATTTTATAGGCAAACAGCTATTAATTGATCAATTAAGAAAATAATCAACCAATGAACTGACTATGAAAATAATCGCTAGTTGCAACCCTACTCCCTGGTGTATCATACTCCTTCAGATCCATCATACCGAAGGCTGACCTCACTGATTGAACAAGGTGTAATTCTAATGAAATAGAAGACTGTACAATTCCAAAAATATTAGTCTTGCATTACTTTGGTCAGGTGAAGGTGTTTATATGAAGTCAACAAAGTTTGACTAGGCAAACTGTCAATTCTCTTTCAATATTTTTTCCTGAAAGACAAACTCACATCTAAGTCTGCACAAGCCTTGGACACATAATTAACGATTCTAAATCAAACCTGATTCTGTTTTTTCTTGTACATTCTGCAGTTTCTCACCATGTTTGAAATACTGCACGTCTTATTTTGTGGAAACTTTGTCGGCTATGTAAGCTTTCAGCCAAGGAGTGCTGCATCATTGAATCCTACTCATTCTTGCTTGTCATCCCAAGCCAGCCACCTCTACATTAATGGCCTCTAAGATCTATGCAATGCAAAGTCATCGCTGTTGCTTAGAAATTCATTGGAGTCTAGGGACAAACAATATGCTGTGGATGTTTTTTTTTTGTTTGTTTGTTTTTTTTTGCACAGAGGACTCAGGTACCTTCGCCCTGATCTATTTAGTATCCCTCCTCTTGATTCTCTTTTCTTCCCCTTCCTTTGTCTGAGCACTCGTGTGTTCTGTAAAATATGCAAAGTTGGCATGCATGTTTGCATTTTGATCGTAGTTTCAGACAGAGCTAAATGGCCGAGGAAATGAAGACGGATTTTATTGTCATGTTGCTTAACTTTTGTGACTAGAAAAAATATGTTTAACACACTACACAAGCACAGAGGTTCATAAACTTTTTAGGCTGTGCACCCCATTCTGCATACTGAAAAGGTCACTAAAAATCACCGCTATAACACCCCGAACTGCAAACAAGGTCAGTTGTGGCTCTTTCTATGGTGAATTTTTGATCCAAGGAGGTTTTATATTTATAAAACTAGAAAAAGCTATTTAAAAAAATCTGCACTACGTTTCCATGTCATGTTTTGTGTCACTGCATCCAAGGGAACATTAGCTAGCTAAAAGTGGCAAAACATGTTTCTCTCTACGGGCATTTGTGTCATGATTAGCGTGGTGATATTTGAACATACAGTAGTTAGTTGACGTCTTTTATTTATGTGAATTCTTGAGCACATTTAGATATGAAAATAAGCAGCTTTGTAAATTTCTTTTTTTTAAATAATAATTTTCATTAATCTGACGATACAGCAGTACCAGTACTTCCATGGCCCACTAGGTGGTGCCCACTAGTTGAGAATGGATGCTTTAAAAGGGTTAGAGCCCCCTGATTCCCCTGTAACTCAAACATCATTTTAATTAATTTATACAAAGGCTGTATAAATATTTTTACAGTGGGTAACTGGAAATGGGATTGTTGGGCATTGGATCAAGGGTAATCCTGATGTTGGGGTGCTGGAGAGGGTCAGCCTGACACAGTCCGCGCAACACACTTACATGTGGTCTCTCAGTGGCTTTTGCTAAACCAATATCTGAGTATCTCCAGTGTAGTTTAGCCTTCGGGCTGCATGAAAACACAGCATTTAACACAAAAATCACTTGAATAAGATGTTTCTATTGATTTACTAGACATGCTAATTAATCAGTCTTGTTGACAGAAAGGCTTACTTACTTACAACGCTACCTATATATTACATGGGCCTAAATATATTAGTATATTAGCAGTATTATGAATAAAAAAATGTAAAGGTTTGCGGATTTATGTATAAATTTAGTGACAAATCTATGAATACTGTTTGTTAATTTAAGATGTGTATGTTCTGCCATGGCAGATTGGGAAATTATAAATTATGAAATAGTATGCTGCATATGGCGCCGTCTTGAATTCCAAGTTGTTGTTGTCTGGTTCCACTATCACTCAATGTGTTATAGAGAGTTGACTCAAGTTATTGGAGTAATACAATAGCACAATAGATGGCAGCAGGAATTTCCCAGAGGAGAAGTGCCATGTGAAAGTCAGCGAGGGCACATTAATAAAACGACTAATGCAAGGAGGAGTAGCTCTCCTAAAGAAAGAAGGTGAGCTCAGTCTAACATCGCATTCAAGCTGCAAATGCTGTCAGTTGAAAGCAGAGTTCTAAAACATAAATATTCCAAACATTGTTTGATTGTTTGTTATTTTTTGTTTATAGATGTGAGTTATGCTATGCAACTCCAGCAGTTTGAGCAGAAGGCCTATTTGATTTATGGCTGTGGGGATACACTGATAGCACCGGATTTCTATTCAAATCTGTCCATGTGAAAGTATTGTTCAACTTCATAGTTTTTCATTTCTATTGTCCAAAACTATTGGTAGACATGATTTTTCACCATATTCTGCAGCATGCCGTATATTCTTTTATTTTTAGGGCCGTTTTAGTTCATATATTCTTCAAAGACAAGTGAAGCTTTCACGTTGTCAGCTGCTATTCAAACACCTAAATACCTCTCTATCTTTGCAATACCAGAAGAATGGCATTCCTAAGTTAAGAGAATATTAAGTGTAAATTTGATGCAATTAATTCTGTGGGCTAAATTCATCACTCTGACGTGGTCCAATTCTGATTTGAGTAATCTGAAATAATAACTTCCATGTATAAATAGAAAAATTATTTTTTTAAACTGTTGCAGAGTACCCTGTGGTACTTAAATATGATGATGAATATCAAACATAATTTTAGCATCTTGAACAGATTACCAACCTGCACACCGTAAGTACCCAGGTATTTACTATTATTAACTGACAGACAAAAGAAGCCCGCTCTGTCAAGAGAAGTGACAGGAAAGATAATGGTTCAAATATTCAAATGTTTCCCTTTTCATTTTGTGGTTGTGAAAGAGTCCACAGCACAGTCCCAATACTGCTGACTCCTGCTGTGCATCCAAAACCTCCTCTCACCCGAGGCACTGGAGCTAGCAGTTACAAATATAACAAGATCCTACAACTATCCTCGTCATCCTGTTATTGTACCTGTAACTACCACTACGAAAAATGACTTTTTGTGAAAAAATATTCCTTATTCTGTTTTCCTCTATTGTATGCTATCTCTGTTTCTATCAGGCAACAACCAGATAATTCATCTTTTAACATAGATTTTTGTTTTTACTTCTAAATATGTGAAAACTGTAATATATGTTTTGTAAATTGCATAAAGAAGGAAATGTGAAATGTACAAATATACTAGATATTAGATTTTTTGTTGTTGTTGTTGTTGTTGTTGTTGTTGTTGTTGGAGCCATGCACACACACACAAAAACACTAACAGAAAAATGGTGGTAATAATGAAGGTGTAATTTCAGGTGCAGTTGGTTGGTTAAAGGGATTAACCTGCCCACTGCTGAATTCCATGTCCCCAGTAGTAACTCTTTTAAGTTGTGTTTACTGGAACGGCTACCTTAGCTAGCTAATTAGCATTAACAAACTTTTAAGTTTTATTAACTTTTATTTAGTTTATTAACTTTTATTTAAAATAGTAGAACACTGGTTTCCCAAACTGGGGTCCAGACCCCCACTAGGGGTCGCCGGAGTTTAACAGGGGGTTGCGGACATTTCTTGATTTTAAGGAATGCAAGAAAACTTTTTTTTTTAAATATACAGAAATATATCTTGTTTCTCTGATTTCGGTGGAAAAATACTAAATGAAAATGTTATTTTTAAGGTTGAGATTTCAAGAGAATAGAATTATTGAAGATATAAACCTAAAATCTCACAGGATAAGAGAACGGTGAGCTATATTCACAGAGCCCTCACCCTCTAAAACCACCAAAAAGCTATAATAACAAAAGCCAAGTGTAAGGGAAAAGAAAAAACTAAATTTGTCTAAAAGGAAGCCTATATTAAAAAATACTTCATAAAGACACATAAAAAGTCCCTAAAAATGAGGAAAATGCATCTCCGATGCAATATTCACAAGAAATAATTGGCTCAAAATTCATCCAAATCACTCATTTTACATGAACGTCTGTTCATACTGTTATTATTATTATTATTATTATTATCATTATTATTATTATTTGCATTGAAAATAATATGAAATATACATTCAATATATCACCTCGTCGAAAGGTTGTCATTTTATGATAGAAACGGGGCCCCTTAAGGAAAAAAGGTTGGGGACCACTTCACTAGAACATTGCATAAATGCAGTCAGTACACATATACCTCCGCTGCATTCCTCCAACACACACACAAACAAATTTGTGTTTTCCAAAGCAATTATGCATAGACATGTTCTTCTATATGTGGAATAATGCTGCTGGGAATGTGCAATAGTTGGTGATATGGTCTTGCTGCAGGCTACATCATGAAAGAACTAAATACGAAATATAAATGTATTTCATCAAATAAAATATGTCCTGGACACAGCTAGCCAGCAATCGATTTTAGGTCAAAATTAACAAAATGGTCAATACTCTACAACTAAAGCTTAAATAATCCATTCTAAATAATTGCAATTTCAACATTCGGCTGTCAAAACTGAGGAATTCTCGACCATATCACAGACAGAAACATGGCAGAAGTATGTGCCTGGCACATCTGATGTCTCTGTCAAAACTTAGTACCTGTACCATTTTTTCCTTCCCGAGACCGATTCCAAGCCTCAATTTTGTATGTAATTTTGTAAATGTACATGATATGATTGCTATCATTGTTGTATGCCCTGGCTGAAGTTTAAAAAATGGTGTATGGGACGCTGCTGGGAAGTAGCAGGGTCCCGTTTCTGGGGATTAATAAATTACGTGATATCTTATCAGTGCACAGACTTGTGTACTTGCCGATACCCATACAGCATTTTAGGCTGTATTGGAGGCATTTCTGATTATCAGTATAGGAACAACCCTAAGTAAAACCTTATTTTTTCTATTGGACTTCCAGTGAAGATTTAGGCTTAGTATCATATACACAAACACACACACACACACACATACGCACTCCACGGTTCCACTCATTTATGAAGCTCCAGGTAGCTTTCATCAGCTGGATCTTAAGTCTGAGCACTCCCTGGATAATACACACACACACGCATGCACGCGCACGTGCACGCACACACGCCCACGCACGCACACACACACACACACACACACAAAGCAGATAAATCTTCAGTTTGAGGGCTCTCGTGGTAATTATTGAAAATGCACACACACGGAAGAAACAGCCCACAAGCTACATATGCACACAGAAATACACACAGCATACTCTCAAGTCCATACAAAAGCATACACGGTTACGCACAGATACGCACACAGTCACTTAGTTCTGTGTGCAGCCTGACATGCATGGTCACACATATGCACAAAAAAATCACACACTATCTTGCAAAATACACAAAAGCATATCATGTTAGCCCAATGTTATCATCCAGTAACAAGTGTGTATGTGTGTGTTGGTTGTTGCTGCACTGTCTGTTTG
>JAJHUR010110465.1:703-12247 GCA_027495735.1 Lutjanus campechanus | reverse complement strand
TCTGCTCTACAGAGACACAGACAGCAGCAACTGTCAAGTTTAGAACAGTGGTTCTCAAACCGGGGTCAGGGGACCAACAGGGGACCAACAGGAGACGACAGCAAACAGAGTATTTAGATTATTTTCAGAGTATTTAGTATAAATTGAAGGTATATGTGTGTATGAGTTACCTCTCTGCGCGGCGGGTCGAGTGGGGAGAAGCTCAGGTGTGGTTGGTAGGTCATCAGGTCCGGTCTCTCCACCTGCAGGATGGCTTTATCTCGGGGCAGAGCGGCCAGGTCTCTGTAACCCACCACCTGGTCGTTCACCCGCGCCTCAACACACACACACACACACAGATCACAGGTCAGTGTGTGTGTGTGTGTGTGTGTCAGTGAGTTAATACGTGTAGAGGAGTGTGTTTACCATGATGCCTGTGGCAGGAGACCCCGGGGTGCTCAGACCCCTGGATGAAGGAAGGTTGACCGCAGTTACCTGTCCAGTCTCCACCTGAGGCGCCATCAGACACGTTCAGGAAATGACATCATCACAGTTTATTACAACACAGCTCTTATCCATCATTTCTATCTGTAATTATGAGATTTAAAACAGGAAGTGGTGACATTTTCAGACATTTTCAACCCATGAAATGTCAATTCTTTAAATCTATTAAAGGGACAGTTCACCCCAAAATCAAAAATACATATTTTTCATAGTTGTGAGCTGCAGAGTTTTAGAGAAATCAGCCTCTCAGATATAACGAGACTAAATGACACTCAGCTCAAATGTAGGAACTAGTTTCTCTCAAAAGAAGAAAATATATTTATTTATATGAAAAAGAAAAGTTCCTACATGAAACTGCTCATAAAAAGATCTGTGGGTTATTATGAGTAACCAGGTCATGATTTCTGTAAAGAGACGCTGTTGAATTTTTTTAATGATTTTTTTGTGCTTTGAGCTCCATAAGCTGAATGACATTTAGTCCCATTATATCATTATATATATTATATATACTGTATATATTTCACACCTGGTGCAAAGCAGCTGCACCAGTGGCGCATGTGGCATCGTTTACTTAACACCAGCACAGTTTTCATTTTTGCCACATCTGCAAAATAGCAGATGAACTTGTGCCTGGTCTGTGCGGCCGAAGGTGGGAAGTCTGAAAGTGAAACGAAGGCGTCGTGAGGCGCATTAAACTCAGTCTGACTCACTGGATGAACATGCTGGTTTAAGTCCTGCCGTTGGTCGCTTACTCGAAGCGGCATCGAGGCGTCTGCATCTACGTTTTCAAAGTCCCCAGGAAACAACAAAAAACCTCCGAGCTGCGACCTACATGCTGAAAACAGCAAATTAGCGCCCAGGATGCTAATGGTACAGTGTCAACAAGCTAACAGCTGTTACCAGTGATGTAGTGATTTTAGTACCAGAGCTCATCTCCCACCGTGCAAATGTTCCACCAAAACAAGTTCTCCCTCGACAGCAGCACTGTCGCTGCATCCTGAGCTTAGCTCCGCCCAAAACGTTTGTATTTGAAAGAAAATTCAAAATGAACCAGACGTTATTTCTGAGCACGAGTCTGACCAACCTGACCCGGGGAGAGAAAGGTCTGTGTGCTTCTGTCAGAACCTGATGCTGGCTGGATACACCTGTTGAAACTTCAGAAGTGGTTTCTGGTTCTGTTTTCTCCACAGTAGTGTTAGCAGGACGAAGAGTCGAGGATGAGGAGAAAGAGGAGAAGGAGGAGAATGAGCAGTCAGGATGGAGACGCAGGAGCGTAGCAGTGCTCGACTGCATCAGCGAGTCGTCCCAGACAGGCTGTGAAGCTGCAGCTCAGCCCGGCTCGGGTGGATGTTCAGCCGGATTGTAAAACAGAACCAGCTACACATCTCCATGATGTTACTGTTTGCAGTAAAATAAACTCTTTACACGTGAGACCTGCCGTGGAGACGCTCTCGTCCCGTCACTTCTGTCTCTTCTCCTGAAAATCTTTTCTCTGTGTTTCCTCCTGGTAAATCCGCCTTCATGCCGCCACCGCTCGCGCTCCTGGTGCACCTGCTTCTTAAAGGTGCTGAGAGCGACTTTCTTATTGGTTTATTACACGTTCAGCCTAAACTCACCCATGAATTAATCAGGGAACTTGTGCACAGCTGATAGGTGAATCCTGCCGTCTGCTGCTGGTGCAGGACGGCAAAGATTCATTTAGACTTAGATTTAGATTTTATTTAGATTTTTTAAAATTAAGATTTTATGATTACTGATAGAAATGATGGACTCATAGTTGGAGCAAAGAACGAGTGTTTTGGATGTGTGATTGATTGTGTGATTGATTGATTACCTTCTGCATGACTGGAGAGAAACCTTCCTCCTGATCGGTTTTGTCCAGCTGGACAGAAACAAGGAGAGACAGACAGACAGAGAGACAGACAGGCAGACAGACAGAGAGACAGACAGGCAGACAGACAGACAGACAGACAGAGAGACAGACAGACAGACAGACAGGCAGACAGAGAGACAGACAGGCAGACAGACAGACAGACAGACAGAGAGACAGACAGAGAGACAGACAGGCAGACAGACAGACAGGTGCATTAGCCATTATTACAGTATCTCATCACTGGACGACTCATCTTCATCAGAGAATTAATGAAATTTGACATTTTAAAAGAAGAAGAAGAAGAAAATAGAACCGATGGAGGTTAGAACATTAATGTTCTGCTGCCAGCGAGCTCGAGGTCTGGATGGAACAGAAGGAACTTTACGAGACGCAGCCATTATTAGTGGGTTTAATGCACTCGCAGAAATGAAGGTGCTAACTATTTGGCTTGTTCCCATGGGAGAACCCTTTATGGTTCCTGGCAGAACCTTTTATAATGGCACTTTGAGTTGGAGAGTTCTACCTAGAACCCAGTATACAGGGTTATAACTAGAACCATCCGTGAAAGTTTCCACCAAGAGCCTCCATAAGAGGTTCTACAGGGAACCCATCTATGGTGTACTGGTTCCACCCAAAGACCTCTCTGGGGGTTCTATCCAGACCCTTAACACCTTCTACGGGTGCTAACAAGAATCCACCCAGGGGGGTTCTGATGAGAACCTTGTTATATTCCAAGGGTTTTATCTAGAACGCGCTCAGGGGGTTCTACCAAGGATCTTTTATATTCCAAGTGTTTCATTTAGGACACACTGAAGAGGGTTCTCCAGAGAATCATTTTGTCCCAAGGGTTTCATCTAGACCCCATCAAGGGGGTTCTATTGAGAACCTGTTTATATCCTGAAGGTTTTATCTAGAACCCACTGAGGGGGTTGTACAGAGAACCTTTCTATATTCCGAGGGTTTTATCTAGAGCACACACAGGGTTCTACCAAGAACCTTTTTACCGAGAACCTTTTCATGTTATGGTGCACAGAACCCTTGATGAAAAAGTTCTTCAAGAACTTCAACAATCTTTGAAGAACTTGTTCTTCTAAAAAAGGGTTCTTTGGATGAAAACTCAGTCTTACAGAGAACCCCTGACAAACCCTTTTTTTTTAAAAAAAAAAAAGATTCTTCTGAAGCAAATGGTTCAAGGTAGAACCCTTTGGAACCTGTATCTCTTAGAGTGTCTCAGATGTTCTTTCCCTGCTGTGTGTTGTTGTGAGAACGACCATGTGACACGATAGAACGCTCCAGAACAGGAACCAACCAGAACCAAACGGACTTGAGATTGTTTCGTTTCACCACAAAATCTAAACCTGAAAAAGATCGTTTTGTTTTTTTCACAGCAGACATTTTAACGTATCATATCAGGAACAGCACATGTAGACGTATGTGATTAATTAATTATGGCTCCATTCCATTTAGGTCAGCCTGTTCCAGGGCCTACGTTCTGTGCATTCTGGCTCACTGGGATGCCGACGTGGAACAAAGCCAGTGTGACTGTTTTTAGTTCTGTATGTTCTGAGTCCACCTTCAGTCCTCAGCAGATCTTCATCAGAATTATTTTATCTTCAGTATCGTTTCATTATGAGATGATTATCTGACGTTAAAGTGAGAATAACTTTTATATCTCAAGACGTTTTCATTCTGCAGAGACAGGAAGTACAGATGCTTCAGTAGAGTTTTCAGATATCTTTACTGAATATTTATTTTTCTTCATCTGAACTCAAATATCTGAACTTTCTCCTCCTCACATTTTATAAACAGACTCGTTACTTTAGTTTTAATGACTTTGAGGTGAATTATTGATTATTTTTATTTTGCATCATTGTGCGCCGCCTTCAGACATCAAGACTGATTTCAACCTAAATGAAACAATAAGACGTAGAAAAGACGATTCAGTGGAGGATCCATCAGAGTTTATCACACAGGACAGACGGGACGGAGACGATGAAAAAGACACAACAAGCAAAAATGATGTAAAGAATATATCAAGACATAAGAAATATTAAAACATGAAAAGGATGTAAAAGCCAAAACAAGACGAAAATGACCTAAAGGACACAAAAAGACATAAGAAGACATACGAGATGTAAAAAGGTGAAAACAACGTAAAAGCCGTAACAAGATGGAAATGATGTAAAAGACGTAATACGACAGAAGGCAGCTATCATGGAAGAGTTCGTCCAGAAATATTTTTAAAAACAGAAGAACTTTGTGACGCCTGCAGCTCAAAAATCAGAGACATGACGACCTCGACATCCAGCTTCACCTGCTGCTGCAAAACCCACAAAGAACGATACGTAACTTTTTAACTAGTTTATCAGCTGGTGAGACGTTAGCATGAAAGCTAACGTTAAGTTTAAGCTACGTCAGACTTGATTTTGAGTCGATGACGTATTTTATTGTTAATGTAAAAGACAATATAACCAGTTAAAATCTGTGAATTGTCTGTAACTGAAATCTCAGTCAGGTGGTTCAGAGAACCAGCGGATCGTCTTTCCACCTTTTCAGAACAAATGATCGAGTTTCCAACCTTTCAAACACACAGAGACACACCACGTCCCCCGGGGGTGAGGCTGGACTGATGGGGGACGAGGAGACTGTGTGTAAAACAACACTGAGAATCAGATTTAGACATGGCTGTTATCAGAGCCTCCTCTGGGGACGGAGGGGACGAAGGAGGAGGAGGAGGAGGGACCAGCTGTAGTCCTGCTCACAGGAAAGACACCTCAAACAACATGTGAGCGTCTCTGCTAACGAGGATATCCTCCCCCCAAAAAACATCCAGACTTCCTGTGAACCCCGTCCTCCTCCTGTTGTGTCTTCTCTTTCATCTGCCTCCCTCTTCCTCCTCGTGCGTCTCCATCCCGCCCTTCGTCTTCCTCTTCCTCCCTCCCCTCCCCTCTCCTCCTCCTCCTCCTCCCTGGCTGTTTATCAGCTCGCCCAGGCCGGGCCAACGCCCAGCCGGTCCTCAACAGTTATTGCTGTGGTTACACTCCTCCCTCCAGAGAATCAACACACACACACACACACACACACACACACACACAGCCGCAGAGCTTCACCTTCCCTCCACTTTAACCACCAAAAACTGACACAGGATCAGTGACACCTGTCCTCAGGTGAACTCCATCTCGGTAACCTGGACAGATGTTGTCCTCTGGATAGAGACGCCTAAAATATCTTCCTGTCCTGTTTACTGGTGATGGAAGACGTGTTCAGATCCTTTACTCCACTAAAAGTAAAAATATCTCACTGTGAAAATACTCTCTTACAAGTAGAAGACCTGCAAACAATGTTGAACTATTCCTTTGAGAAATAGTTCAACATTTTGGGAAATGTTCTTTTTGTCTTTCTTGTTGAGAGTCGGTACAATATGAAGCTACAGCAGCTGGTTAGCTTAGCCTAGCATAAAGACTAGAAACTGACAGGTTAGGTAACTGGATTCAAGTGTAGCTAACATTAGTGGTTTCTCTGTGTAGCTAAGCTGTTGGTCCGTGTAGCTAACATTAGCAGTTTGTCTGTGTAGCTAACATTAGCTGTTGGTCCGCAGGTGATCAGCTGTTTATCACTCTGTCAGTTGTCTGTTAAAGTTCAGTCTGTTATCCTGAAAGCAAAAAGCCCACTGCTCTGAAAATACACACGGTAAAGTTTGAGTTCAGTGACTTTCTGTCTCACTGCTGCCAAACTCCATTAACATTTTGATCAATTTAACTGTCATAAGCGTCTGTGCCTTGTAAAAGATTATTAATGATTTCCTGTGACCCATAAACAGACACTTAACTCATTCTGTGAACATTCTGCATTGATTTAAACTCTAATTAACGTGAAACATACAAACAACAACACTCATTCCCTGGATTGGACACCACGGTTTGTGTTGTTGTCAGCGAGTATTTCAACTTAGCCTGTTTCATTAATCTCTGATCATATGTTGAGGTCATTTTACAATTTATTACAGTAAATATAGAGTAAGTACAGTAAGTATACCCATCCTAAATCAAGTCAGGAAATTTGTGTTAAACAAGCATCCTAACTTCACTAAACTCTCCTAACTTTAGGCTAACCATTAAGCTGTTCTAACTTTCACTTTTCCACGTGTAGCTAACTTACTAACTAGCTACACTGAGTAATAGCAGTGTTAGCTAACAGTTGCTAACAATAGCGTTAGCTAACTTGTTTAATCACTGTGATTACTCTTTTACTGCTTTTACACAAGAGGAGACAGTCTGCTATCTCAGCTCTCTTTCCTTTAAGTTAACGTTGTTATGAACTTCGTGAAAAAAATAAATTCTCTGGTAACAGATATAATAAGCTAATGTTGAGTATTTATGATTTGTTAACCTGAGATATGACAGGATGAAGTAAGGGTTTGGTTCTCTAAAACCAAATTAGTTCTGATGTCTTTTATTTTGTTGTCTTATGTCTTTCATGTAGTTTTTGTCTTGTTGAATCTATTACGTTATTTTTGTTTTCTTCGGTCTCTAATGTAATTGTTGTTACATGTTTTCCGTTGTGTCTTGTTGAAATCAGTCTCGATGTTTGGAAGGCTGCACGCAATGATGTAAAATAAAAATAATAATTCCCCTAAAACGTGTACACACACATATTTACGTTCAAATTTAAGGAGTAAAAGTAAAACGTCAGAAAAATAAATACTCAAGTAAAGTAAAGATACCTGGGGAAAAAAGTACAATAACTAAGTATTTGTATTTAGTTACTTCCCACCTGTGTTACTGTAAGATGCTAAATGATTATTTTGAGATTCCAACACATCATTTTGACAAGGTTTCTCATTATAATGACTTACAGGATCTTTTTTTCCTTCATATTGTCAGAAATGTGTTTCCACTGATACAAACGTTTGGAGATGAGTTGACTCGCTGCCGACAGACTCAGTGGAGTTCAGACACGTCACTGACAAACCACAGAACTACAGAGAAACATAAGGCTTTACGATCAAATAAAGTTTTTATATCACGTCGACACTTTCATCTTTATATCACGTCGACACTTTTGTCGTTATATCACATCGACACTTTTGTCGTTATATCTCATCGACACTGTCCACATTCACTCTTTCTGCTGCGATCACACTTTTTTTGATCAGCTGATGATGTGAGTGCTGTTATGTCTCTCAGGAGTGAACGATGCTCACGTTCTCGTTGATTAATTGCAAACTGATCAGCTCAGTTCCCCAAAAATATGAGTTTGTTCGATGAACGCTGCTCTTTACATTTAGTCACCATGTAAGATGTTAATCTGTATATTATATCTGTAAGATGTAAATGTTCTGGAGTAAAACGTGCAGCATATTTCCTGATGAACTGAAGTGTAGTGGAGGTAAAACGTGGTTTAAAATGAAACAAACTGTGTGTGAGTGTCTCAGAGGACTGACGTCTCCGTCCAGCTGAGCGACCGGCAGCAGTCTGAGTGCTCTGTGTGTCCAATAGTCTTATCATCACTAAGAGCTTTTAACTGCCAGGGAGTCATCAATGGAGCTGAGCTCAGTGTGTGTGAGGCCCATTAGTCCGACCACACACACACACACACACACACACACACACACACAGTCCACATGTGATCAGGTTAATATACACAATCATACAGGAGATTCTTTCTCTGCAATACTGCAGCAACACAGCGTATCAGGATACGTTCAAGATGACTTTCATTATTAATAAATAGGTTGATTATTTTTATAATTAACTATTTATTTAATCTAAACTGTGAAAATTGTTTTATTTAGTCTGACTGAAAGTCCAGAACCCAAAAACAGTCATTTAACTGTGATATAACAGTGAAAAGCAGCAAATATTCACGTTTAAGAAGTTGTAAAGGAGAATTATTCAAATTCAAATTATATTAATTATATCAAATTATATATTATAACCATTTTAAAAATTCTATTATCTAACTGATGTTTTAAAGCAGTGATGAGTATTTACAAGAAAAAATGATCAGTCACAGTTAAAATAAAAGAGGAAGAAAAGAGTAAACTGTCACCTGATGAGCAGAAAGTAAAATAATATTGTTTATACACTGAAACTTTCATTATTATGAGAGAACATAAAGACTTATTTTGCTCTTTTACATCACATTTTATTAGGACCATAGTGAGATATGTTGTAATGGACTAGATTAATCAATGATTTGATTTATAGATATATTATAACTGACTGAGTGATCGCTTTGAGCAAAAATATCACTTTTTAAAGCTTCTTAAAAGTGAATATTCTCTGGTTTTGGTTCATCTTTAATGACGATAAACTGAATTTCTTTAAGTTTTGGACAAAATAATTATATCGGCCGTTTTGGACTTGAAATGATCACATGAGCTTTAATCAAATAATTAACTGATTAATCAAGAAAAAACTTTTGAGCTGCAGCCTGAAAAATACCTTCTTAAACACAAAGATTTGCTGTTTTTATCTGTATTTCATTATTATTAAACTGAACATTTTTGGATTTTGGTCTGTTGATCAAACAGAATATGTGATTTAAAGATATCGATGAGGGTTCTAAGGAATATTAAAAGACATCTTTCACTACTGCTGGTTCCACCTTTTTAAACGTGATGATTTGGTGTTTTTTAAATTTTTTATATCACTGTAAACTAAACTTTTGGTTTTTGATTGTGGATCAAACATAAAATGAGATTTCATCAGTTTATGCTGTAAACTGAATGTTTTGGGTTTTGGATCGTGGATAAAACAGAATATTGGATTTAAAGACACCAGTGAAGATTATGTGGAATAAAAATGGACATTTTTCATATTTTCTAACATTTTTTAGAGTTAATCAAGGAAATCTTGTGCATGTTTTTTAGCACTGAGATAATCTTTAGCTGCAGCCTTTAAAATATCAAACATTTGTTTCTTAAACATGATAATTTGTTGCTTTTATATCTGTTTGATTTCACTGTAAACAGAATGTTTTGTTGTGTGGATCAAACAGAAAATCTGATTTTAAAACATCCCTGTGGGTTCTGAGGAACAATAATGGACATTTTTCATATTTTCTGACATTTTTCATTTTAATAATTGGTGAAATAAGAGGCACATGCATCAAACCTCCTTCAGCATGAAGATCTGCTGCTTTATATCTGATCATCTGTGTATGTATCTGGATTATATCACTGTAATATAATATTCTGGGTTTTTGGACCATGAATCAAAGAGAAAATGTGATTTATGAGCATCACTGTGGGTTCTGAGGAACAATAATGAACATTTGTCAGTATATTCTGACATTTTATGGCCCAAACAATTGATCCAGGAAACAATTTAGACATAAAAATGATAATAATTTGCAGATTTTCCAATGTGAGCCTCGTATCCGTTAACATATTTGTATGATTGTGTTTATTATGATGATGATGATGATGATGATGATGATGGGAGCAGGATGAGTCTCAGTGTGAGGAAGATCAGTCCCGAGGCCTGAAATAAACACTGACACCTCAAACCTGACAAATAATCCAATAATTCTGATTTTTATCCTGAAACAAACAGATGTGAGCTTGATTGCTCGACGTTAACCATCATGTGGCCTTCGTCAGCCTCCGTCAGCCTCCGAGGCTTCATGATGAAGAGGGAGGGAGAGGAGGAGAGGAGACAAGTGCGTCTGCAGCAGCTCGATAACAACACACACACATCCCGGCACAGAGCCGCAACAAACACGGATCATCCGCTGCTTGCTGGTCTGAACGCTGAGATATAAAGAAGAGAAGAAGAAGAAGAAGCTCTTACCTCCAAACAGCGCAGAATGAAGCAGAAATCAGACTGAGAGCGGAGGAGCGTCCAGGAGGAGAAGAGAGCGACGGTGACGCTCCTGACAGGAGGAGGAGGAGGGGGAGGGGGACGGAGGAAGGGTGGAGGAGGAGGAGGAGGAGGAGGAGGGGTGATGTGTGATGTAGGCTGCTTTTAAAGCCCGGCAGGCAGGCAGAGGGGCTGCTGTGACCCCAGGAGGAGGAGGGGGAGGAGTCTTCCTGTTGCTTCACTCTGCTGTGAACAGGAGGAGGCAATCAGCTCTGTGTTTAATAAACATGATAAAGACGATTATTATTATTATAATTATTATAATTATTATTATTATTATTATTATTATTATTATTATTATTATCATTATTATTGTTGTTGGAGGCGCAAAGACACATCATTATTTGTATCTGCATCCAATAAAATTTTCTGTCTCTGTATGTGTTTGGAAGGAAGTGGGCGTGGTTTATACAGGAAGTCACATTAAACTGTTGCAAATGCTTTCTTTTCTTTTCTAACATTCATACATACATACATACATATATGTATGTATGTATGTATGTATGTATGAACTTATAAGTTCATACATATATACATACATATGTTCATAAATTCATTCATACATACATACATACATACATACATACATACATACATACGTTCATAAATTCATACATACGTTCATACATACATACGTTCATACATACATAAGTTCATAAATTCATACATTCATACATACATACGTTCATACATACATACATACATACATACATAGATACATACATACGTTCATAAATTCATACATACGTTCATACATACATACGTTCATACATACATACATACATACGTTCATACATACATAAGTTCATAAATTCATACATTCATAAATTCATACATACATACATACATACATACGTTCATAAATTCATACATTCATAAATTCATACATACATACATATGTTCATAAATTCATACATACATACATAAGTTCATAAGTTCATACATACATACATACATACATACCTTCATAAATTCATACATTCATACATACGTTCATACATACATACATACGTTCATACATACATACATAAGTTCATAAATTCATACATTCATACACACATACATACATTCATACATACATACATACATACGTTCATAAATTCATACATACATACATATGCTCATAAATTCATACATACATACATACATACATACATACATACATACATACGTTCATACATATATACATACATAAGTTCATAAATTCATACATACATACATATGCTCATAAATTCATACATACATACATTCATACATACATATATACGTTCATAAATTCATACATTCATGCATACATACATATGTTTATAAATACATACATAC
>JAJHUR010110464.1:0-39796 GCA_027495735.1 Lutjanus campechanus | reverse complement strand
AGTGTGCTGCTGGCTGCAAGTCAGTGTATCAGCCCTGGGAGGGAGGCAGAGGGGTGGGTTGAATTTTGCATATATTTACAGCACCCGTTCTCACAAAATAGTTGCAACATCCCTGAGTGTGACCACAAGCAATAAAAAATGTATTCATTACCTTCGCCAAGGAGGTTTTGTTTTCAGTGCCGTTTGTTTGTCTGTTTGTCAGCAGGATTACAAAACAACAGCTGGCTCAATTTTCATGAGACTTGATGGAAGGGTGCAGCGTGGGATTTATTGAGAACCAATTAAATTTCAGAGCAGATCTGAATCACAGGGCCGATATATGTATTATTGTTCACTTTCATTAACATTGCGCGATAGGGCATTTGGCCTTGGTGGAGTGCAATATCCTTATTTATCTATCTATCTTATAATACTTTTATTATAGTATTCTACTTGCTTGTTATTCTACTTAGTTTATAATTATAGTTTTTTACACATTATTTGGCTGTGGATGTTTGCTTGCTGTGGTTGTTTCTCTGTATTTTCTTTTTTTTTGTAGTATTTGTGTCTTTTTTATTGCACTGTTTGGGAGAATCACTTCTTAGTTTGTTGTTGTCTGTACAATAACAATAAATCAGTCTGTTCTGTGACTATTCTATTCAAATCACAGAAGCTGCATTTTTTATAAAGGCAAACTATGTCACAGCATACAACAAATAAAGCATTGTGACAGACAGATTATGTTCTCCAGACATAAAGGGACATGCTTGTTTGGTACAAGTCCCAGGAAAAATCACAGTTACAATTTTAACATTTTTTTTCAGTGGAAATTACCATTTCCATTAAACATCATGACACATATTGCAATTGCATCTGGGAAAATAATGGCAATATGCTTTTCTTGCATATCGGTTAGCCCTAGTTTCAAATATAATATTTTCTGACAGTCTTTTGCCACAGTGTTCTTGCTACTCACAGTGAAGTTGTTTATACAAACTGCATTGTCTGTTGTCACAAATAATGTACTTAAACTCTGTCTTAATGGCACATTTTAGTTATTGCCCCCGTGAATCATCGGTTAAGTGAAAGCGCCATTACCCACTTTCTTAAATACCCCACCATTAACTCCTTTATCAACCCTCTCCATCTTCATCTCCTTCATTAACTTCAAGCCCTGCGATCATTTTCCAGGTCACTTCCTACGTCAAAACATTAACTTAGCAAAAATGCCAGTAAATAATTAACTGAAATCAATTAATTTATGAATAAGTAAGAAAAGAGAGGAGAATGGAAGCTAATGAAAGATTTTGAGTTTAGGTGAAGATTTATGAGGAGATGATGAGATGGTTGGTTGAATGATGAATGGAGTTAATCATAATGATGGAAAGGGGCTTAAGTGGATGGACGGATGAAAGAAGGTGCCTAAAGGAGCAGGAGAATGGCAGTGACAGTGAGCGATGGCGTGGCCTCCTGCTGAAGAAGACAGGGGTTTGAGATGAAGACAGCTGACTCGATGCCTGGGTGAAGACAGTGATGAATGAACGCCATTGCACGATTTTTCTAGGTCAATGCTGCCCCGTTTCTGCTGTAGATATGGAAAGATTCAAAAAGCCGCAACACTGCACATTAGCATAACAGCTGGGATGCAGTAAGTGGAGAATTGGTAATAAAGAGTCAGAGGGGAAGATGGAAAAAACCCTGAGAGGCTGGAATAATGGGATTTCTTTTAGTTTACTATGTGGCTTCACGTCTTGTCCGAGTGCCAGGCAGCGTCCCCGCTAAGTGGATGACGTGTGAGGTGAGAGGTCAGGGCGAGACAGACTGAAGAGGCCATAGAGAAGGTGAGATAAGTGAGATGATTGAGGAGAATAAAGAGGCTTCAGCTGGCTTTAGCGAACTAAACTGTGTGGTGAGTAGTTATATTGTCAAATCCTTTCATCAATTTTTGGACCAGCTTGTGAGAAAGACAGAGAGGGAGGGGAGGACACCGTGGCAGATTGTAAAACGCTGCATGAAATATTGAGGAGGTTTTAAAGAAGGTGAATAATGGTCTGCTCTGTCCACCGAGCCACTCAAAACCACTTTATTAAAGACTGACCAGCTCGAGCAACGGTTTTTCTTTTTACATTTATCTCTATTTCATTTTTTTAAAAGTACTCTCCTATGCACAAAGATCAGTCACATACAAACCTTTAAAAACATCAACATATGAGTAGAGCTAAATTTGCTTCACTGAAGAACTCACACATTTTAAAGCAGCTGCAAACCTTGGCCTCAAATTTTGTCCTGGTTTTGGGTTTCTGGTTGGAATTTCCTGTTTTATTTAGGTAAAAATCTTTCCTCATGTGTTGCTGTTTACTTTACTTTCCATCTTTGCCCCTTTTCCCGCCTGATTAATCTCACCTGCCCCTGATTAGCTTCCCTGTGTATTCAGTATGAGTCTTTCCCTCATTTCTTTGCCACTTCGCCTATGTCCAAGTGTTCCAGCTCCTGCCCCACTCTTTCCTTGTGTACCTTTGCCTTGGTTTTGGATTACTGCCTGTTTTATGGTCATTGAATTTCTGGCCTGGTCCTTTGGATATTGTTTGCCTTGGACTGTTGAGCCTGCCTACTCTGTGTTTGTATTTTGACTTTGTTTTTGTGCATTAAATCACTTTGAACTGCAGCAGCCTGCATCCTTTCTGCATATCGAGTCCATCCTCTTGTTTTGCTGCCTCGCCGCTTGACACATACTGCAACAGATATTGAGTATTCATCCTAAACATGAACTATTCAAGACTAAATAAGCAACAACTTAAAAACATTGTAAAAACATATTATTTATTAAAAGAGAAGCACACAAAAATCGAGTGGCAACTTCCAGGGCTGAAAAATGAAGCCAACGTGTTGACGTGGTTTGAACTGTGACTGACCAATCAACTGTGATCAGTTGCTGATTCAAATGTTGTCAAACTCTGATACACTGTACTACATGACACCACCTTTTCCAAATGAGTTTTGCCCATTTCAAACCAGAGAAAAAAAGATCAACAAATACAGAAATCTTTCAGGTGAAATAACCTAAAATCTAGCAACGCCTGTGAGCTACTTCAGACAGCCAACTCTAACTGCACTGCAATACACATGTGACATGTCTCAATAGTTTACCAAACACATTCTTCAGTCTATTTAAACAGCAAAAATTTGTAATATCTCCTCTGCCTGTCAATACAACTGCTGCTTTGCCTGTTCATTCAGCCCAACCACCATCCTAGCATCCACTGGCAAGCTCCAATGCAGTTTAAGATATTTGCTCATCACTCCTTAATATTTCTATGTAAAAATAATGTGCAGGGAGCGATGAGGTCGGAGCCTAGAAGCCAAACTCTAACTATTTTCTGCTGCTGTAACAAACCATTTAAAAAGATAGTTGACTGAACTGCAGAAAATACTTTGTTCACATACTCACACTAAAAACCTGCCTGAGAAAAAACCTCTCAGGGCACGACTTAAAATTTATATATTTTTGTAATCAAATGTTTTTTTCTTCATTTTCTCAAAGGAGAGCAAGGAAATTATATCTGCATGACTGAAAAATAAAACCTCTTCAGACCATCACTAATTGAAAATGCAGCTTTTCTGATTTTTCAAAGCCTCTTCAAACACGGTTATGAATGTGTGACTATAAACGGTGCTATACACAGTCACTGAAAGGAATAAAAGCGGAATATCAGCAAGTTCCCGGGCTTTGCAGATAAACTATGCCAGACTGAATTAACTGCAATTCAGTCTTTGACACTGAATGCTACTCTCAACCACAGCCTCAAAGAAGCTATTCAATGAGCAGCTTCTGAAGTGAATTTATGAGAGTACTTTGATTACTGACCTCAAGAAAAGTCAGATTTGAGCCCTGGGTATCTGTAGTTTTTAATATTTTAAAGTGTTTATTTGTGGTCAGTGTGAAACAACCAGCCACAAGTGGCTTTTTTGCTCCTGCTTCCCCTACTTCCTAACCTTCATATTTACAGTTATATCAGTTCAGTAAAGAACTGGACTCATATGTATTGTCCTAATACCTTTTCTTACATAGATCTGTATGGCTGCACAATTTATCAGAATTTCTCTCTTATCTTTCCCACCATGCTTCTCACTAATTCTACTCATTATCTCTCTAATTGCACTCTGACCCACTTGTTCTACATATTCTTGAAAGGCAGGGACTTAAATGAATAGATGGATAGATTATTTTATACCTAAGTGCTCATATTCTCTCTTTTCTTTTGCAGCACAGCACAGGATCATACTTTCCTCAGTTTTTGCTTTCACTGGGACAGTCATATAGACCCCAGTGCAAGCTGTTATGACAGACCCTAGAGGACACTAGTTACTAGTTTTGAATCATGTATGTGCACATACTTTGTTATTGTATTTAAGTAAAGATTTCAGATATTTACTTTACTTGAGTATTCTTTTTTTTAATTTTTTTTTTATAACTATTTACTTTTACTCCCTACATTTTAACACTAATGTCTATACTTTCTATTCATCACATTTTCAAATGCAGTTTGTTACTTTAGATTTATTGCATTCATGGGGAAGTAGAGATTATTTTAATTTTGCATCATTGCACGTTGCCTTCTCAACATCAGTGCATATCATCTATGACAGACACGAGCAGTCGAACCACAACAAAAATGATGTATGCGACAAAAAATGACGTAACAAGATGAAAAACTACATAAAAGATGTAACAAGACAAAATAGATGTAACAAGTCAAAAAATGTAAAAGATGTAACAACAACAGACAGACGAGGAGACTAGACTGTGGAGGAGAGGAGAACTCCAGTTGATTTTGCACAGCTTGTAGAAGTGTCCTTCAGGAAGCTACTTTTTACTTTAATACTTTGAGTACATTTCCAAACCTGTTGTTTTTCACTTTTACTTCACTAAAGAAGTTGAATCAGTACTTCTACTTTAAGCAAAGTCTCTTTTACATCTGTACTTGTACTTAAGTGTATGTTTGGCCCCTCTTGGTGTATATATATATATCTTACTAAAATGTGTTGGATTCTACAGTAGAATGAGCTACTTAGGCTGTTGTAATAGTAGAGAGGTCAAAGAGAAAACTATCAGAACCATGACAATGCAAACAAGCATCAGCACATGAAAGCAGCTGGAGGAGCTGTCTTCACTGTGGTGCTGAAATTACTGCTGACTTTAACAAAAGGCATTTTTTGGTTCAATAATCTCATGAGTGCACTCCAATTTTATATAAAGGCAAGAGATTATAGTAAAATGAAGCCCATAGCAAATGACCAGACAGAGGAGAGCTGTAATATTCAATAAAAAACACAACAACATATCCCAAAAAATGGCCAGCTACTCGCAGTCTACAAAAATTACATCAAATGATCATTTTATCGCACAACAAACAGCCCAGACACCAGACTGTCACTCACTGTTAGTTCAGATAAAATCACCATAATATTTTCTTATTGTTCATAACAAGTGGCACACAGCAAACCATGCACAATGAAACAGGCACTCAGCTGTGACCTAACCCCGAAATGGTAACTTATCAACCTGCTAAATGTGGGCATGGCAGCCCATCAGATACCCAAAAATCCCCCTGAAAAAGCGCTTGTACGCACCTATTTGAATGCCATTTGACAAGCTTGAAAATATATTTTAATGTTCAACAGTTGGTCTTGTCTGATAGATTTTGCCCCTAAACTAACTAGCATTGTCATTACATGATCAAATAGACTTGACATTGAGAGACATGAACACACATATTACCCAGCAATCATCACTGAATATCTCTATGAAAAAATACCAAAGAAATTAAGAAATTATTCATTTAATTGAATAGTTTTTAAATAGTTTTTTACAGTTTACATGTGTAGAATAAACAAGTGTGCACACACACAGGGCCTTCCGCCTGTGTAGGGCCTAGTACCTTATGCAAACGCAAAGAACATCAAATTGAATATACCCCAGCACCAGAGCATGCATAATGGACACCTCATTGTGATAGTGGACGTGTCGTTTGTTTGAAAAAACCCTTGTCCTGGCTCAATTTTGCATCGCTTCCAACATATTTTATCTGGTCAAAATCGATGCGGACATCCTTGAAGCTTCTATTTCCCATCATCAAAGCAGTCAACAGGGATGACAAGAGACTAATTACCACAGCGGCCTTTTTATGGGTGTATTCCCCAAAAGGACGAGGTTTGGGAGGAAAACAGGGAGCTGTTGGGAGTTACAAGTAAGTAAACTGTTTAGAAACTATTTAGAAATAAGACTGACTTAAGAAAGTTACGTTAGTTCTGAATAAACAGACACTTAACTTACGTATGTGCAGAGGGAGAACTCACAAGCTGCTGCTGTGACTTGTATTATATCTGGACAAAAAAGTATTGCACCAAGATTATGCACGCAGTAATGCAGTACAACTAGAATGTGTGTGGGATTCATGGGCATGCATGTGAGCAGGGCCTCACACATCAAGCCTGCACAGGCAACAGCCCTGCACTGGAAAGCCTTCTCTCTCCACAGGCCCACAGACCCCACTGTCTGTATTTATGCCCCTGTATTTTTCATTTTCTCATCATTCTTTCTCTTCTTCCCATTATTGCATGAAACTGAGCTTGTAAGGAAGTCAAACCTACCATTTTCTTTGCGAGCTCTTCAGCCAGCAGCTTGTTCTGCACGCTCTTCTCCTCCACCTCCAGGCTCTTCTGGTCATAGTTCACTGCCAGCTCTTCCAGGGCCTGAAGAACTTCCTTCACCTCTGCTTTAGCATGTTCATTCTCCGTCTGCAGCCTGCCGAGCTCCGACTGCACCTTCTCGCTGTCACCTCTGGATGATGCCAGAAGCTGAGGGACATACAGATTTAACAGCTAAATATAAACTGTAAATAAAGAGATATTTGAGAAAGGAGCAGAGAAAGTCAACTGTGTGGGAGCATTGTGCAACAACAAGCAACAGCCATTTCGTTATTCACAAGGCTGAGCTGCTGTGTTTTAATAAAACATAATTGTGGGATTTATCTTGTTTTCTCTCTAATAAGTGATAAGCATGTGTACTAACCCTGTTGCACAACACAGGAGTAATTTAGCAGATGAAAGACACTTTAAATATTCATCACTTGACACTGTAAGAGCTAATATTCTGCCATTGAGCCATTTGCTTGCATGTGCACTGCTGCTGCTGCCCACTGTGGGTCATTTTATTGAATGGATGTCATTAAATGTAGATGTGGCTCTACCCAGGGTGCCTGCATATTTGCACTCTAGCATACAGATTCTGTTCGGCTAAATGGATACAAAGTCATATTGCTGAACACAAGCAAAGGTTGGGTAGTTACCATCATGTCAGCTCAGCCCACAGCAGGCCCATTTTGGGATATGAATGAACTAATTTTTGCAAATGTGGAGTGTTTTACTTGGCAGTGTGTACTACATGCCAAAGCTCAGTTCGGGCTCTTTATCCCAATGGTTTAGTTACTGTTATGAATACACGCTGTAAATACTCTTTCGTAATCACCCTTTAATGGAGTTTTTTAATTGCTGTTCTTCCCACAAGTACAAGCAGATCTGTTTACTTTAGATTTGTGTGGGAAAAAGGGCTATAAACCTTTTTCTTCCGCATAAAAGGATCCACATAAAATTCACAAAGAAAGAGTCAGGCTCACCCACAGCATATTAAATCACATATTTGATCATTCAAGAGCATTAGTTTGTTTGTCAGCTACAATGTAGCCTTACATCAGTGTTAATTTCACTGTCTAATAATTTTAAATTAAAACTAATTTATGATGTCATCAACGACCCTTCTTAAGTCACGCCCCTTTTCACTCTGTGCTCCAATAACATTTGAGCAAACTTAGTGCTTTGGTCAACTTTTTCCTTTTCCTGTAAAAGTTAACTAATGTTATTGAAACATTAACTAACTAGCCTGCTTATGACTGATGTAGATTAGCTTTCTGGTTATCTAGCATTTTACTAACATTCATTTTTACAGGTTCCCAAGCAATGTCTTCTATGTAACTGTCTTGAAAATGTAATTTTCTTTTTAACATAGACAAGCCTTGTACATTAGCAGAAAACAGCAAAGGAGAAAAATTGACTGAGGCTCTGCTGGGTACCAAACATGTTCAGCTGTTACTGGAGCACAGAGAAAACCTTTTGTGGAGCGACAATCACCCCTAAAACACAACAAACTTAAAGCTACTGTACATTTGCAGATGAGTCATCTCGACATTCATGCAAAGTTAAACAGACTTAATTGTATTTGTTTTTTGAGCTAATTATATTTTATCAGCTAACCCAAACTGGTCTGTTTTTGCTAAACTTTAAATACAACATGAACTAGAGGAAACCAACTCTGCCCTGATTAGAGAAGCAGCCAGAGTTACCAATCTTAGATTGTCAATTAAAGATCCACGGACATGTTAAAGATCAGTGCAAAGTTTCACTGACTTCTGAACAAATAAGTCACAAAAAAGAAGAATGCACTTTTGAAGACATGTGGTAATGACAGACATATAATGGGAGAAAGGAGCATAAATGTGATATACTTAATGTTAATGTTAGTAACAGATGTTTCCTCAAGAAATACAAAATAAGTTTGGAAATGTTTAGAGAATCGTTGAAACAATGCAACTAAACCCATCAAACTTCAGTCAACTAAGTCTACTGTAGATTAAGTTTGGATTAGATTAACTAATACTAGACTAAAATAAAACAATTCAGATGACTAAACTATGACTAAAGCCAAATAAAAAAATACTGTCAGAATTAACACAGGCCTATGTGTATTAGTCTTTGTACTGATTCTTCCCTCCAATCATTAGTGTCTTAGAAGCCACTGAAACCTTAAACTGCTGTTAACACGCTCATGATCAAACAATAATGCTTTATGTTCTGTAAGTAATTTTTGGCACCTGAAAATTGTTCTTGTTTTCCTCACTCACCTCAAGGGCAAGATAATAAGCCTCTCACAGCTGAGCTCTATTCAAAGTGTGGGTTTTGATTGCCACATTTGCAGGTGCTGCCTACTGTGGGGCCGTTTAACCAAACTGATGAAAGGATGTAAAACCAAGGTCTTTTACCTCCTCCTGGTCGAGCATCTGCTCCTTCAGTTTCTCAACCATCTGGCTCTGGTGGTTGATCTCATCATCCTTTAGTAACAAAGAGACACATGGAAGAGAAACAGTTCATTTATAGTGTTATGAATTACACACTGGTACAGTACAGACAGTGATCTTGTTTACTTTGGCTTCCATAACTACAATTTCCAGCCAGCACCTTTTCCCCCTATTCAAGAGCCTGGACTTTCGCTTTGGGAGCATTTTGTCAGAGCAGATTTTGTAATGCTTTCCCATTACAAAAACCCTGCCGTCGCACTCAAATAACCCCTTCTTGCACTTAGACTTGCTTTGCTTCTGCTCAGACAGCTTGCTTGCACTCAGATATACTGTTGCTTGCACAGATATCCTGCGCACCTACTTCACCCCCTCTCTTAACACTTAGGCTGCTTCTGTGTGCTTCTGCTCTCAGATTTCTTTTTGCTCTCAGATTTTTTGTGCAATAATCCTGTCAGAATTCCCCAACCAGTAGAATGCATGGTGCAGTGTCGACCAATGAAATAATCCCTGCTTCGTTGTGTGCGTGCTCTCTTTACTTCATTAGTCTTGGAGGGCAGGAGTGAATGAACTCAGTTAAAGAGTAACTGCTGCCTGTAAGGGTCGCTCTAATGTGAACACGCCCGCAGTGAGGCAAGGATCATTTCATTGTTCAACACTAAACCTGGTATTCCATTGGCTGGGGAATTTTCACAGGGTTACTGCACAAAAAACAGGTTTTGAGGGAAACCATTACAAAATCTGAAATTAAATCAATGATTCATTCCCTCAAATTGAAAGACCACGCTCTTGTATTAAGAGAGGGTTAAAGCCCCATACACCGAGCTGTATAAATGACAGATGTGCAGTCGCTTCAATAGTATTTGAGAAAAGTCAGTAATAGGCTATAACCAAGATTACGAGAAAAAAATGCTAAAAAAGCTGCAATTTCATGGTCTGTGATAAACTGATCATCCATAAGAGAATGGGGGTGAAAAAAAGATTTTTCAATGCTAAACTCAACTACCTTCAACCAGTAACACTGCATGTAAGATAAAACACAGTCTGTCCTGTATATAAATGCACCTAAAATATAAGTCAGAATATCCACACATCAAGTTTACTATAGATTTGTTTGAAACACAAGTAACTAAATTTAATATAGTTGACCATCATTTCTTTAAATATTTACAAATAAGGAGCTTTCTCATGAAACAGCAGTAAGAAGACCAGAGTCAGAGAAAGCATGGCTTACTGGAATTTATAAGCAAAAACAAAGATGGTGAAAATGGTAAAATCTCCAAACTGTATTAGATCCCACAAAACACAAAGTTAAATGTGGACAATGCCAAAGATAAATAGAAAACTAAACTGGCAATGACAATTTTGGAAGAAGATTGGTGGAAGCATGTAAAAGCATGTCAAATTCTTAAGACAACACAATCAAAACATCAGAAAGAATTCTCCTGGAAAATTAACATAAGCCTTTTCGCAACACCAAAAGTCAAAATACAGTCTACAAAATGCATTCAGGCGGCGCCGTATGCTGGAGGAAATGTGGGGAGCAGGGAGCTAACCATGCACATATTTTTTATTTCTGCACATTGTTGAAAAAGATTCGGGGGAAATGGGTCAGAGAAATAGACGGAGTGGAACAGTAAAACTAAGTACAGTACTGAGTGTAGCAGGAATCCTTCGCTTCTTTCTCTTCTCTTTTCTCTCTACCTCTCCTTCATTTTGTCCTGTCGTAAAAATGCACAAATGTGGCAGTATGAATTAAACAAATGATGAAGCTGATAGCTTGAAATGTAAAAAGCTGCAATAAAGTAATAAAAAGTCTCCTATAGCTGGTGTATCACAAAGCTAGAGATAAAAGATCAAATGTATGCATCCCTATGGATCGCAATGTGCAGCAATGCACCTGTGTGAAACGTCAAAAGAGGTTATTTATGTTTTCTCATATGCATCGTAAAGGGAATACAAACTGCGCCACTGCTGCGGCACATAATGGAATACCTGTAGATAAAAGCATTAGGATTACATATTACAACCCTGTGGCGTGCAGCATACATGTGCAGTGATGTTTTCATCAAGTTAAAGCTTTAATGCTTTTCATTGTAGAACATTACTATTTTCCCAATGGCATCTACTCTTAATAGTGGTGAGATTAGTCAGTATTATGTTTCTGATCCTGAAATCATTAACATGAATAATACATGTATGATATGCTCTTTGTATTAATATGTGCATACCATTATAGAAATCTCACAAATCATGTGTGCACAGCTCTATATTCATGCACACAAACGGTCCATTCATCACCTTATCATCCAGCTGTTTGTAAAGCTTGCGGATCTCCTCCTCATACTTCTGCCGCTCCTCCTCAGAGATGTGAACCACAATGGAGGAGGCGAGTGAGCAAGGGCTGCAGGGGCTGCAGATGTCGAGAAGCGGCTCCTCGGATTCGGGAGGCGCCAGGGGGACGTCCTCCGATTCTGGGCTCAGATGCTCTAACACAACACCCTCACCTAAAGACGAGGGACAAAAATATAGATTTTTGGTGTTGCTCTTATCTCTGGCAAATCCCCCCCTATGGATTAACATGCTAAAACAAAGGATCAGTGAGTTAATCTTGAGCATATGTCCTTCTCTTACTCACGAATACATTTAGATCTCAGGTTTGAGATGCTTCTGTGGCGTAAATGAGCTTCTTTTTCACTACAAATTACCAGAACTGTAAAACATTAACATGTCAGATGTCTTGTGTCTGTCTTTGCCTCAGACTCCTCCAGTAATTCACAAAGAAAAAGGCTGTTGAAAAGTGTGCTGATTATGCTCAAGTACAGGCACTTAATGTCATGAAGAACACAGAAAAAGCATTGGACTGACTGCTGCTCTGGACTGCAATGTGTTTCCGGCTCAATGCTCTTTCTCAGGCAGCATCAAGGGTTTTATGCTGATGTGTCCCTCAGAATAGGATAAAAGCATGAGGTGATGATGATAAATACTTCATAGCACAAAACCATACATAAAATACCATAGCGGGATGCTTGCATTACTGGTAAAGAAAATGATCCTCTCACATAATTCACATTTTGACATATAAACAACTTACATTATTCATAAGGATGCACCAACCTGTTCCTTAGAAATTATGTTTATATATTATTAAATGGGATACAGGGAGCAGGACTTTGACAACAGAGATCAGGGTTCACATCATGAATCCTGTCTGTGGCTATATTTAGGCAACAAAAGCACTCGGTTAAATATTAATAAACACGTTCTGTCTCAAATCACTGTGGACTTTTTCTGTATTAAACCAGACCAGAATACCTTAACCTCTTAAACTCCACTAGGACGCCGATGTCCTTGGTGGACATTACTGTCTTTCAGGGGCTGTAGCGAGCTAATAGGCGGCAAACCAAAACACAGTGTTTATTAAAGATTTATGACTAGAAAGTCTTGACACAGAGTGCTGAGCTGTATCTCAAATTAATCTCCAGGTTCCCAGCATTCAAATCATGTATAACACTTCTATGTGGAATATACTGTTGACCTGCTATCTCCCTTTAAGATCTCCTGTCCTCTCTCAAAAAGACAAAAAGTCGGTCTATTGTAGAGAGCAGTCGAGGGACCAAGTTTAATATCGCTGTAATCACTACAAGCAGATATTTTATTGTAAGATTGAATATTCTGACTGATTTTTTTTATTTTCAGAGTGTCTATTTGTACACGGGTATGAATAGGTGCATGGCAGTGAGAACTGGGTTGCTAAAGAGCGACAAATTCACCACAGATAAGTGGCTGTGGTGGATGACTGGGTTAAGCACAGTGTTTACCCGAGGGAGAGCAGGGTTTGAGAATGGAACTACATGTGATACCTGTTAGCTACATTTTTTAAATTATTATTTTCAGTCGCAGTTCGGTTAGGTTCAGGCAAAAAGAACTACTTGGTTAGTTTATGAAACAAAACTACTTGCTTTGGTTTAGGGATCATGGTTTGAGGTTGTAAACAGCATTGTTGGCTGCAGACACCAGGGTGCTTGTCTCCTCCATGCGAGGCTATATACACCCAGGTAAAAATAACCATATTGACTATTCCAGCCTGAGTGCAAATAGACACAGTAGCTATTCCAACAGGGTGCAAACAGCATAGGCCAAACATTTTAATTCATTGTCAAAAACAAACAAACATTTTATTGATACTGAACAACATTTTTTAAATTTACCAGATACATGAATAGAAAATGTAACCCACTTGCCATTACCTTTCCTTCAAATGGTGCTTATTGTTTCAAATTAGTTGTAAATAAACATTAATTCTTGGAGACAAGGTTGACAATCACAGTTTTGTGCTATGATATACAGTACATATCATGTCACTTTTTGTTTTTCCCTATTTCTAAAGATACATCAGCACAAACCTCTTGAAACAACTTTTCTATGTTCTTCATATCACTAAGTGCCTGTTTTTGTGCATATATTTAGTATATTAAATGCCGTCACTTTTCTGCATTCAGTGCCTCACCGTCCCATTTTTGTTATGTTATACAACTCAATGAATCTCTCTCAGACATCTGCATATGAATGCATGATCTGTAGGGGCAAGAGTTTGGCTTCCGTTTGTAGTCTGAGTGGTACTGACTGATCACTTTTGAGGATTCGTTGGTGGCAGATCAACATTTCATGAGCAGAGCACACGAGGTGGATCGCATTGGCTGAAATATAATCTCAGAACCCAGTGGTGATCACCTGATGACAATTTAGCTTTTTATAAGCTGGATACAATCCAGTCGTGGATGTTGCCTCTCAAATCCAGCTCCACTCTCACATCTCCAGTTGCTAATCGCACTGTAAACAATTACCAGCACACAGAAGAGGAAGTCCGGAAACATTGACCTTTGCCCCCAGAGTCTTATTTGACATGAGACAATGAGCTGATGAGTTCCAAGATTGCATCTGAACCATTTGGGAAGCAATCCCCCACTTTTGTGTGACTCCAGTATTTCATAGCACTTATTTGACTGATATAATATAGCTGGACAGAGAAGGATCAATTAAGTGCTTTGACCCTTTAAGACAAGGTCAAAATAATCCATACTTAAGACCACACACTCAGCAGACACCTTTCACTGATTAGGTGTTCTTGTCCGGTTAGAGGTGCTCTGCTAATCAATAAAACAGCTGATTAAATGCGACAAAAGTCTGAAATCACGTGATTGCACACTACAGGAGATCCCCCCAGATGACTGTAGCAGGGGGAAATGAGGTGGAATTTACTGTATGAGACAGCTGTTCCTGTCTTTGGGCCATCCTTGACTAAAGAGTCGAGTAATGTGGTACAAGATGGAGGTCAACAGCATTCGTCCCAGGGAGTTCCTGGCCTGAGGTGGGCAACAATACAGGGAGCAGTGAGGGGAGAATGGGGGCAACGATGTTGTCAAAATGATCCATTAGGAAATTAAAAGCACTAAATTGTGAGAGAGATACAGGGGAAGAGAGAGTGGAGGGAGAGATTGTGTGTGTGTTTGTGTGTGTAGGAGAATGAGAGTAACTGAGTGGGGTTGAAGCAGCAATAAAAGGAATCATTTTCACTGATAGGTGTTCAATAAAGATGTGTTACAGCATTTTTAAAATTCAGGTCAAGCACTGAGGGGATGAGCTTCAAGAAAAACATCGGACAGGATTCATTACATGGCTTGAATGTCAACCGATCACTACCATTGAGAGTGCTGACATTTGAATTGACCTACAGTCCAGCAGGAGAGGATGCTTAGAAGTGTGTGTGTATGAGTAATTAACAGTGTGTGTGTGTGTGCATTGCTTCATGTGCTTGTATCTTTCACTGACACGGGTGTGTGTTTGTGCTGACATGACAGGATGAGTAACTTAAGACTTTTCTGTAGATGCGATTAGCTCGTATCGCTGTGAGGATTGCTAATACATAACGATTCATAAAACATAAAGCCTTTAGTGTTTTTCTTGCCTGCAGCACACTGTAAGGGAAACCAAATCATACAAAGTGTAGAAGTCTGCATAATATGGAACAGAAACAGCCAAAAAGGGATTTTTAAGTGTTTTGGGAACAAGTCCAGCAAGTCTGTTTGGCTGCTCTCCTCACATATCACCACTGGCATGTATTCAGATGATATCAAATGAGGTTAAGTCTGCACTTACGTGGACTGAAAAATAATGTCTGCAGGCTAGCAGGATGGTAAAATTTTCATTCCTGTAAGTAAGTACTCCTCCATGCATGAAAAGGATCTGGAACAAGGAGACGCAGTGTAGAGATTTTTCTACAGGGAACCATGTAGAAGCTGTGTTCTCTGGACTGGACTCTCAGCACTCTCCAGCACAAGCCTGCAAATACCACACTGCTCATAACACCTCTTCCTAAATGGAAACAATGCAAACGATACACACGACCTACTCATCGTGCATTAGTGAACAGCTAGTGAACAGCTTGTTTGAAGAAACATCCCCCCTGGGTTGTATTTTGACTTAATTTTGTGCACAGGCTTCACCTCCAACCTATTTTCTTTAGTCAAAACCGACTCTACTGTTGACGATTCTATTTCGCCTTCAATCAGCAGTCGACATACAGTAGATAACGAGAGACTAACCTACGAGTTTGAGAAGTGGTACATTTTATATGATCCACAGCATCATTTTTATGGGGATATACTAAAAAAAAGGATGCAGCCTGGAAGGAAATCAGGGATGTGTTGGACGGGACAAGTAAATAATCTGTCCCCCAATGACTATAATGAAACTACAAAAAATTATGTTAATACTGAATTTTTCTGGGATTAAATTTCATCCATTTTGGGTCATTTATTACAGTAATTTAACAAGACTAAGAGTCTGTAGCCATCCTGGCAGCTCTGTGAAGCTATCGTAACAATGCTAAGATGCTGATGCTTACTGTAGTATATAAAAAGATATTATAAAATGGATAGTTCCCATCCTTGATTATGATTAGCTGAGCCATATTCAAAGCTGCTGTAAAATACTCCTGTGCCTGCCTTACATCAGTATTACTGCACCAAACAAATTGTTTCAAAGTGTCAGATTTTGTTGTGGATTTTGATTTACTGGCTGGGCTAAGTGTGGATGAATGGCTGAAAGAGATGGAGGAGGAAGATAAAAAAGAAAGGAGACACTGAAATGAATGAAAAATTGAAAAGCTGGAAAAGTCAAGAAACAAGGTCAGGACCATTAAACAGACTATGCGGTGATTCATCATCCCCCAAGACCAGTATGATCAAAAGTACACAAAGCTGTCGTTCATGAAAGCACCAAAAAATTCACAAAGATGTGGGCAAAAGAAGCAAAGGTAGTCTGCAGGGATGTGTCCTGTCATTTCATTGGCAAAATAGCCGACTACCTTTTGTTCCTGCTGCCAAATCCACTGACCTTTTATTTCCATCAAAACAGACAAACCAAACCAACAATCTATGGTAAGTTAATAATGTAACTTTAGCTAGCTTGTATGTAAGAGGAACCATGTTAGTGACGGGGCATAAGGGTGAATCCTTGCAATCTCACTGGTATGCAAACGACGAGAGAAGATGCTTGAGAAATATCCTTGCTTCGAGCACTGCATGATTACAACACATCAAAGAGGAGAACTAACATAACTGAACACAACTTCAACAACTGCACAATTAATAGCAAATTCAATATCCAGATAAATGTTAATAATCAAGCAAATATTTAAGCATGCTTTCCACTGTGTCTGTGTGTTGCTTGGTAACCCAAAAGAACTACATTACTTGGCAGAAGAATGATTATTTGTTAACAACAAGTTATTGCATTTTTTTGTTGCTGCGTTTATTTCATGAAAAATTCCCGGGTATATGTAGTAACCATTTTATAAAATCAATAAGCCTTACAGTAATTTTAAAACTGCTAAGGGGGCATGTTCAGACACATCACAAACAACGCTCCTTAGCAATAAACCACATCCTCTTGGAGATTATTGCTTCATTTCAATACATCCTGAGGGACTGTAGTAGACAGTAAAACTCAAAACCATAAATATCACCCAAGTGGTGATGCTAGATGAAAAGTCAGAGGATCACAAAAGTCATTAGGATTCATCCTCTGGGGACCATGAATGTCGGTACAAAATGTCACAGCAATCCATCCTATAGCACTTCAGATATTTCAGTCTGGACCAAAAGGGTGAGCCTGCCACAACACTGCTTGTGTGGCTAAAAATATAAATATTATTTTGACATTAAATACAAAAAGTTCAGATAATGTCAAAATGCCTGCATGGGCAACAATTTTCACAGTCCTCTTCCTGGAAGAATAGGTCTTAGATATTCTGTGTTTTTGTGATAACAGTGCAAGTATTACCGTTCCTCCAGCGGTTCAGCTCAGCCTCCAGTCTTTGAACAGTCTCCTTCAGTGACCTGTTCTTCTCCTTCTCCTTCTCGTACTTCTTCTTCCACTGCTCTGCTGTGAGCTCCAGGTTCACTGTCACTGTGTTTCTAATGGTCTTGGCTCTAATTGGGGGAAGAAACAGGGAAAGAGCAGGGAAGAGAGAAAGGGAAGGAAACAGTGTGAGAATAGGAGAATGTGAGAGGAAAATAAGCAGAAAGTGGGGAAAAAAGTGTGAGAGAACAGCAGAGAATAGAGGAACTGTCAACAAGGGTATTTCAGCCCTGGCTGCTCAATGAAAATGGGCTTGCATCTCATTAATTGGTATGCAAATTGGGTTTCTGCCAACTGTGTTTGATGGTGCATGGAGGCAGAGGGAGGTATACGCAGGCAAGAATTCACAATGTAAAAACCTCTTATAGCATATTCACATGAAATTATAGGAATCAGACATTTCATAAGAGGAGTACTGTATGTGGAGAGAGTACTGTATGTGGAGAGAGTACTGTATGTGGACAGAGTACTGTATGTGGGCAGAGTACTGTATGTGGGCAGAGTACTGTATGTGGCTATAAATTATTGCTCAATTATGACGCAAATAAGTGTCGTCATACAGTTGAAACATTCATGATGCTACGGCTGCAGCAGCACTCAGCTCCGGCTGGGAATTTCACATCAGTGGCTATCACTTAATTTCACACTCCAGTGAGAAAACACTGTTGTGGTTATTCTTTCATTCCACGATATTAGCAATATAAACAGCCCAATCTAAAGTTGTCTCATCAAATCAGAATATAGATAACTCTTTATCTGGATAACGCTGATAATCAAACATCAGGTGGCAATAAAGTTAATGTTAAGCAAAGTGGTAATGGTTTATTTATGTACTGCATCGATACACTATGTACCCAAACCATTCAATCACAGAATCTCTTTTTTTTTTCTAATAGAGGGTATGCACTGACTTCACTACAACATGGCTGCCTTCAGTAGGGAAAATGTGAAATCGAGAGTAAAACAAACTATTATCTGCTTAAATTAAAGGCAGTTGGATTCACCACTTACAACTCACCACTGACTCAGTGGTGTATGAACATTGAAATGTGGCCAGGAATCATGTTTCCTGACATTTGTGTGTACCTGATTTTGATCCTGGGGAAATACACAAAGCAAAGATGACATTTGGGTGTAACATTACTTCACAGTGGGATTTGTTGCCAAAATTAAAGTGACAAGGACACCAAAGGATATTCTGGTTGTATGTGCACAGGCTTGCACAGATATTTTGATTTTATTACATTATTGGAGAAACATATTTGCATGCAGCAGCACTGATGTTTGCTGTTATGTCTGGATTGAGGATGCACAATGCGATGGATGTTTGTAGAAGAAAAGGTGTAGTTACATGGAATATAAATGAAAGATACAAATTATTTAATGGATCAGCAATGTTAGTCATTACATTATGTAACTCAAAGGCATAACCACCAACATTCTCCTATAAAACAATCTACGGACTCATGTTAACATAATTCCTCTAAATCATCACTTATAACTGGGGTTGGATATCATTTGGTTTGTAATGATTCTCGATTCCAATTCTTTGAGCATCCTCCTGCATTCTTCACAGCAGACCTGTGTTTAACACACTGATAAATGTTTCCAGCGCAGACACTGATTTAAGCTAACATAAGCTAGATAACTATAACGATGGTGCTCTCTTTTCTGGTTTCTTGAATATTTAGGGGTAATATTTTAGGCCACTTTACTGTAACAATCATAAAGCATTTTGTAGCCTAGCATTTGCTGAATTGAGGTGGTTGTCATGAGAATCTGCTATTGACCTGCTAGTTAAGCAACTTAGCGACACCTTAGTAGCTTAACTGAGCATAATGCTAGACTCTCAATTTAAATATGTGTTAAATATTACGAGATGAGAAGACATGCATGTGTTCAACTTGCATGTCTACAGACAGATAGCCAAATCAATATACTGTCCTGTTCACAGTAAACACTTTAAATTGAAACCAGTGTGAGTAAAATTGCTTAATGATTCATCAGAAGCGCAATTTTAGAATCCATTCTTATTTGGAATCGGTACTCGATGCCCAACCCAACTTATGAGCCACTAGAAGTGTGTGGTGGCTCTGCCCTCTGACTGCATTTTATTATTTTTTCATGTTTTGCTTTATTTGGGCTCCCTCTGGGCATCAGCCTGTTCAGTGGTGTGTAGCTCTCAGCTAATACAGCATGCAGGTTTTGAGGTCAGAACCTTATAAAAAACCTAGGGACCAGCGGTTACATTGCGTTCCGTGTCTTTGTTCTCTTCTGAGAGCTGCGTGCAAAGTTTTACACACATATACACACACACAGGCGGAGCAGACAGAGGATTGCTTCAGCCTGTTTATTTGTGCTTTACAGAGGCCAACTTTTAATCGTGTTTACAAACAATGTTGCAGAGCCTAACCTTAAGTTATGAGTTTACCCCAAAATCCAATATACTTGACACAAAATGGCAACTGCAAATTCACGTGTCAGTGCCTGGATTTCAGTTGTTTCTGTGAAGTGCAGCGGCCCATTTGCTTCTCTTTTCTTTAGCTTTTGGCAGTTTGTGAAAAGATCACCCACTTACTTGTTGAATCTATTTGTTCAGTCAATCATACAACAGCTCTCTCCCATTTCAGATGTGTTTTTTTGTGTTTTTGCAGCATTCAAGCTCAGCTCTCAGTCGCCTTTTCACACCCAGTGGGTGTAATAGCAGCGATTTCCGCATGCTGTGATGTGATATCACGTGCAGACCCTCTATAGTAACAAAAAACCTAAAATGAACCCTACCATACACACAAAATTTCAGTAGCCTGCTTTTAATTTTCTGGCTTCCCCTCAAACCTGTGACAAAAATTTGCTTAATATTATGCCATAGTATATTTGGTGTTATATTGATTTTAAGACAGAGATTAATGGTGGTGTTGAACGGCTTCAGTACTCTGGCTGACAGAGGGAGATAAGAGACCAAATTTTCCGCTCAGTAAAATTCAAATGTCTGCTGTGGATTCTGTCACTCCCTTTGCTAAGTCATACATTATTTATTTCAGCCAACTCTCATGTCAGTCCCTATTCAAGGAACTCATTTGTAGGGGAGAAAAGCTTGAGATGCATAAGGAGCCTTTTTGGGGATCTTTCTTTCCATCTGTGGGGTTTTTGAGTTCACAATGAGCAATAGAAGTGGAGAGCTGGCAAGCAAACCAAATCTCTGCTTGTGTGAGGGCAGCTTACCCTTAAGATTAGAACGGATGCTCTTTAAGTAAACCCAGCACGATCAGAAATCAAACTGCAACACAGACCGAAGCCTCCAAAGCAGGGAGCTGGTCGTCAAAAAAGCAAAGTTGGAGGCAGTAATATGTGAGCAGCATATCTGAGTTGAGAAGATTTGAGTAGAAAAACATCCAAACAGCTGCAGCTGAGCGAGACAGAAATGTGTGCTGGGCTGCAGCCCATGACTACGACTACGGCTTAGTGTGGAGGCAAGTTACCGTTGGCCAAACATCAAGGTGGATTTGGTCTCTACATCATTGTAGCTGGAGGGAGAGCAACAGATGAACATGGTGGTGCGACAGTTCCCGCCCAGCGAGTCCTGTAAGATGCGCGTCATTTTGCTGTCACGGTACGGCACATGGGATTTCTGCAAAGAGATAAAGAGAGGAAGGAAAAAAGGGAAACAAAAGGCATAAAAAGACAGATAGAAGAGGATTAAAAGATTGTTTTGAATTGCTGAACCACCATGCACGTGCCTTTCTTTTGAAAAATGAAAAACATGCGGCTGTGAGCATCAGCACAGAACAAAGAACGACAAGGTCTCTCTTTGTCTGCCACATCATTCACAGCATTACCTTTTTAACCTTTAGAACGCCTTTATAAAGACTGTGTCCTCGCTCAATAAATAAAGAATGAATGCCGGCAGATTTATTAAAGATCTGTGAGGCACTTACAGTCTGTGAGCATTTTCACTTTATGAGGAGTTTGCTAAGAGTTGTATAATAATAAGAGATGTTTTAATTACAATGATGAAGCTTGGAAGGGCTACAGTATACAAGTGGGCACAGAATGGATTGAGTGGGTGAATGTGTTGGTTGTTTATATGGAAACAACCCACCAGCCGCAGCAGCACTGTGGATTATGGATGAGGGGACAGAAAACCAGCTACCATGTCACTGCAGCATTCAGCCAATTCAACTGCAAGGCTGGAATGTCAATATGGAGAATTCAGCAAAACCTCGGATTACGTTGAGAGACAGTGTTATTTTTAATCTCTGTGGTGCCAATGTATTTAAAATAACTGTGCATGGCAACTACAGTACAGATTACACCAGGGAAAGACTGGTTATGGCAAATAAAATATTGTTAAAGAAAATTTTAAACACTTTTGGATGTGCACCTATTTGCTGTCTTCCTGAGAATTACATGAGAGGATTAATACTACTGTGTGTCTGTAGGGTAAATATGAAGCTACCAGTCAGCAGTCAGTTAGCTTAGCTTAGCACAAAGACTGAAAGTCATGAGAAACAGCTAGCCTGCCTCTGTCCAGAGGTAACAAAATCTGCCTACCAGCGTCTCTAAAGCAAAGTATAAAAATCACAAATTGTGTTTTTGGTGGCGGGTCATATGCCAGACTATTTCTCGGCAGGGAACAGTCACTTCTTGGAGAATTCCCTGGTTGCCTGGCAACCTCATGGTAACAACAACACTCCAGGGGCTAAATGGGGCTTCTTAAGTTAAGTCAGTCGAAACTTGGTGCCTTGCTAAGACCAGGTGTAAATCTTATGCCTAGTCAGGAGTAGACACAATGTCAAAAATCTCGGCTGTTTCGATGGTTTAGTTTCACAGTTCATAGTTCTATAGCCTTTATACGTTAAACAACTCAGATAAACTTTCTTTCCCTTGCTCAGGAGGTCTTTCCACTTTTTCCGTACATTGTCTTCTGAGTAAAGGCTGCAAGTCTGAACAATCATCATTAATGGCTGTTATTTCTGTCCAAACTGACTGCTTCTTCTTATTAGTTACTGGACTGCTTGGCAGTCAGCGTTTTCTTGTGCTGGCTGCAAAGCTCAATCAATTTTCTTATATCAGTGTCCATGAAATTTCCTTTTCTTTTTCTTTGACTCTCTGTAACATTTCTGCACATTACAAATGATTAGCTACAAAGTAGTGAGACAGTGGGGAATTGTTAACAATGCATACTAGAAACACACACTAGGCAATAGCCATTCTCCTGTGGGCATTCACATGGGCACACATTACTAAGACCGGGTGTACTTAAAACTAGTCTGTAGTTTGGTTGGTGCAACTAACGTGAAGTCCATTCTAAAGACTGGTCTTTACAAAGACTGACTTAGCAGTTAGAATCAGCAGTTAGGATGGTGCAACCCATCCCAGACCTTTGGACAGAGCCAGACCAGCTCCCTGCTTCCAATCTTTAAGCTAAGCTGAGATAGCTGGCGATAGCTTAACATTTACTGTACAAACACGAACGCAGTATAGATCTTCTCATCTAACTCTCTGCAACAGAGCAAATAAGCATAAATCCCACAGTGTTGAACTATCCCTTTAAGGTAGAGTTATGGTTATTAGGGCTGTTAAGGTTATGAATGTATTCCGGAGGAGACAAACTGGGCTGATTTATTATCCCCTTTGATTTGGCTTTGAGTGACTGTCGGTGTCATTTGAAACTAAACAAACCGAAGACATCGAACACATTTAGTCTGTTCTAATCTAATACGTCACCTAATTTACTGCAGCCTCAACTCAATTTTGAGTCGAGTCATTGCTCTGGCAGCAAGAAGGTATAAACAAAAACATAAGCAGCTACAAATCACTGGTGGTCTGACAGATACAGTGAGACAGACTGCAGAAATTTTTTTCTGCCATACCGTTCCCTCGGCCAAGGCTGAGATGACGTTCCCCAGGGCCGACAGAGACTTGTTGATGTTCTTGGCCTCATCCAGCACTGCTCCCTCTGCACCCGTCTTACTGACCTGACACAGATACACACACATTAGTTCAAAACCTACATTATCAGCAAAAAAAGTGTTTATTTTCCTGCCATGCTTTATTTTACAGGTGCTAGAGTTTCATTTAATTCTACAGAGACAAAATCATTTGTGACTGTAAATTTATAAGAAGGTTCCTGGAGATAACTGTCATTTTGTATAAATTATAGGGAAAATGCAAATGCAGTGTTCAATTGCTGCACTTCCAATTAATCAGTTACAAGACAACTTTTTTGCTTTGATTTATGAACTTAATGTTGACTGCACAGTATAATTGCTGCAGGATAATGACACCATGCAGTTCAGACGTTTAGTTTCCTCTAAGCTTCTCTTTTATCCGTCTGTCAACAGGCATGATTTTTCCAAGCCACGTCTCGATTACAGACTACATTAATGAACAAATTCATGTTATCTTTTAACATCACTCCCCACTCCACCCTGGCACCAACCCCGGTTGGTGTGAGGCAATAACATTCCTCAGACTTTATTACAATGCAGTGCACATTAAGGCTGCATAACTTGGTAAAAATACATTCTGATTATTTTGACAAATATTGCAAGTGTTTGTTGATTGCAATCATTTTTGCATCACAATTTACATTTTCACAAAAAAAACCTAAAAATAAAATAAAAATCATGATGACGTAATATTCATTGTGGTCTGTACCAAACAAACATGTTTTCTTTCATCTGGAGAACAAGATTTGTAGGTCTGAGCATCTCTGCAGCACTACAGTACTTCACTGTAATACTGTTTTCACATATTTTTTCGTTATCAAAAAATTGTAGCTTCGCAGATGGCCCTATTGCAGTTTCAGTAGTATTTTGATTAATTATGCGGCCCTGATGCACATCATTACAATATCTTGTGCTTGTTCCCAAATTCAATATAAAATTGTGACAATTTCACTGTTCCTCTTGATTGAATATGCTTCTTTCTTTTCACTAATTTCATACTGGTGTTGATTACTTCTTAACGAAGAGAAACCAACAGCTGCCTGCAGTATAAACTCAACGCAACCAAAGAAACTTAAATAACTGTCTCAGAAACGTGTCCCTATTTTCCCTGTGATGACTACCAAAACTGACGCTCCTTTTTAAGGAAATTAAAAGCTAAAAATCATACAGTTAGTGGAAATAGGTAGTTGTACATCATAGATTTGGTTTTGGATTTTTTTCCTTTTCTTTTCAGTCCACTCTAATTTGTATTTTGTTTGAGAATATCTGCCTCTTGCTGTAATTTATTACTGCTATTTGTCTTTTTTTTTCTATTCCTGTTTAAACGCTGCATGTGCCACACTGTTGTTATTGTTTGTATGTTTGTAGTATCTTGTCTGTTCTAACATAAAATACAGACCTGTCAAATAATGCATTTACAGTATGCACTTTCTTATTAAATGTCAAAAGCATTGAGTGTCAACCAGCCTTTGAGACGCATTAAGCCAGGCATTTTGCTTTAATAGGAAAGGCACACCATATTGTGTCATAATCGTCATGGGATACAATTATTTACAGCAAGATAATGAGCAGCTTAATTATAGAGGAGAGCAACTTGTCCTATCAAAGCCTTCTGTGGAGTGTACACGAGCTTCCTGTTCAACAATATTTTCCTTTTTATCCATGTCTAAGAAGTTGTTGGGGCAGAACCATTTCCTCCTTCACCCCCAGGGATGACCAAGAGGACTTACAAGTGCAGCATCAGCACTTATTAGCTACAAACCACGCTTGTCAGCATCTATCCAGACTGTATGGCCATCTATACTCTAAGTACACACTCTCCTATATTTTGCATCAATATTATCAACTACAGACTGCTCCCATGAGGAGCCAAGGGTCGTGTTCATCTGCGCCTTTAATGTGTTTTCTGCCTGCTTTCCAGAGTATGACCTATGTCCTGGAGAGAAATTGTTTTATAGATGGTGTGATGAGGCGAGCGGACTCAGATTTCACCTAAAAGCCCCTGAAACAGGGGAACAATTAGTTGTTCATGGCTCCCCTCAATTTGACCTCTGTCTTGGTTGAGACCTCATTTAAAGCTTATCCGTACAAAGAAAAAGTATTTTCAAAAGTTTCTCAGAAAATGATTTTTTTTGTCTCCATCAGTGGAACAGATTGGATTCCTCAGAATGAGCAAACACAAGGCCTGATATAGCATCAGCGTCACACTAAACAGAGCCCAGAAAATAAGAACCAGTCCTCCGTCTCTAAGACAGATTCTTTACCATGTAGAATTTAATGAAAGTGTTGTGCAGTACCATAAAGTGAGAGCTTTAAAAAGCCTCGAGGGTGAAGTTTTAATGCAGTGTTTATCTGCTTCTTTCATGTCTGAAAACAACATTTCCCAGACTGGGTTGCACCAACAGAGATTATTTAGTCTAAAATTAGTTCTAATCAGAGTTCAGCAAATTAGGTTTAATGGGAGTAAATCCAGATTAAAAAATAATCAGATCTCTGTTGCACAATATAAAACTAATCTCAGTTTAGTGATGTAAATCAACATGAAATAGAGTTTAATCAATATGGTGATGCTATCTTACCCAAATCCAAATAACTTTCAGCTGATTTGTATTGCTACCTAGTTAAAAAGTTAACTTAATGTCAAACTGTTTGCTAGCAAGCTAAACAGTTTTTTAGCCTCGTTAGCCTTCTCATAAAGGCTCAGCAGAGAAGCTCTGATTTCTCATTTCTCTCCCTGAGAAAAATTTGTTGAACGAATTATCAACCGGAGTGAAGGAAAGAAGAGACTTAAACTTAATTGGGTTGAATCTGTCCCTGAACTTTCTTGGAGAATCTTAATTATTTTTCCTCAGTCAATCTCAAAACAGCTGTTATTTAAAAGTTAACACTGAATCACACTGTAAATCCAAGTAGAGTTTGGTGCAACAGAATTAAATTTAATCTAGGTTTAGAGTAAAAAATAATCTGAGGTTTAAGGAGGGGTTTAGATTTAGTCTTCCTTAATATTAAGCTGGTTTAAAAGTTTGGTGCAACATAATTTCAAGCTAAAACATGATTTAATTCAGTTTTGCTGACTGTGAATGTTTCAAGTTCATTACATTAAAAAAAATGGTTTTAGAGGAAATGACCCCATCCATCTTACCTTCTCACTCCCAGCTAGGTCGACCAGGTACAGCTTCCCACTCAGCTTCTGCTCCGTCTCCACGTTTTCTTGTTTGATGTTTATCAGGAAGATACTGTGACTGCGGGAACTGTGCTCATTCATGTCTAAAGAACAAAGTGAGGAGATGAGAGACTCTAATTCAGACTCCTCACATAAAACGTCATTCAATTCATTATGTCTCATCTCTCATTGTTAAGCAAGATGTTCATTTGCACCTTCTTCATGCGTTTCTCACCTTTGCACCTCAATATTTTTAAACATACACTGTGAAAAAAAATCAGACATGAAATGTTTGACAGCTTGAGTGTCAGAACATGACGAAGATCAAGAGAGTGACTCACTGGTGACAGCAACGTGACGGTTGGCCTTCCCTTCATCTATCACATCCATCACTTCCTCTGGGCTTGTGACAAATCGCTCTGTGCAGCCCTTAGTTAAAGGAAGACATGTGCAAACATTCATATGTGCTGTGAAGAAAACAAACATCTGCACCAACAAACATACCGCAAATGAACTTAAAGCATAAAAAAAGTGACATTTTGGAAAATATGCTAACTGGCTTTCTGGCATACAGTGGTTAGCTAGATGACAAGATTGACATAACAGCCAGCGAGAGTCCTGCACTGGGAACAGGTAAAAATGAACTAAATACAGGCGGGCAGTGGGTGAAAACAAAAATATGTTTCTGGCCTAATCAGTTGCAAGAATTTTTTAAATTGTGAAACACAATTTTGACCCCTAAATTCACATCCAGCCATATAATGGGATTTAAAGCAGAGAGGTGTCGTATGACAAATATACAAATGTATCACAAGCTCTTTGCTAAATGTTTTATTTCTTGTGATGTTGTGTTCTGTACATGCTCTCTATTGCACACCTGTCCATCCTGGCAGTGGGGCCCTCTCCTGTGGCTCTCCCTGAGGTTTCTTCCATTTTTTCCCTGTTATAAGAGTTTTTTTTTGTTTATTTTTTTAGGAGTTTTTCCTTACTCTTTTAAGGGTTTGCAGGACAGAGGATGTTGCACACTGTACATATTATTGTAAAGTTCCCTGAGGCAATTTGTGATTTGTAATTTTTGGCTATATAAATAAAAGTTGACTTGATGTCACTGGTCTTACACCAAGGTAGGGTAGTTGTTAGCTAGTACATCTGAATGGATGACATAAAGGCAAAAATATCTAGTGGACAATACCAAATTGTGGACAGTACATTGTCAAATGCCATGTTGGACGTTTAGGAGAAATTTGGTATGATTAAAGCCTGTGAGAATAACAATGATGTCACTGATTTTACTGCTTGTAAAAAGTGCCAAAAATTATTTTGACAGCCTCAAGCTTGGCACATCGTAGCTGAGTGACATGTGACAAATGAGTGACCATGTGTGTTTAGGCTAATGGGTCCAGATTTCAGTTCAGTTCAGTGGTTCAGCTCTGGTACTGAGCTTCGTGGGTGTGGTTGGGTGCAGATTTGCTAAACTAGACCCGTGCAGGATTCTGCAACCAGCAGTTCCTGCTGTATAGTCAGCAGTGTCTTTGATAATTGATGGCTCAGAGTGGGATGGGTTAGCCCACTTGGCTCAGAGTCTCCAGAGGATAAATCTGGCCCAGTAACTCTCTCTCTCTCTCTCTCTCGCTCTCCCTGCAGGCATCTTGATGGTGATCTGACAACCTTAGTTTTGCTTATTTCTCCCTATGCTGATTTCATACACTTTAAAATATTCACACACCATTCTCACCTTCATGCACACCCTCCACCACTGACGTCACTGACATTCACATCCCATGACTTTGTGCTTCTTTGTTGTGTCTATATTAATTATATTTACTTTTGTTAAATAAATAACTTTGTTTAAATCTTTAAAATGGTACGTTTCACTTGTGTGTAACGGCCTAAGAGCCAGGTTATGACTGAACTGGGGGAAACAGCTTGCCTGGTTCTGTCAAACTGTAACAAAATCCACCTATCAGCATTTTGTATTTTTGCTTGTTCAATTGACAGAAAAATCAATGTGTGAAACTGTTTTATGGAGGGCTGTGTCTCAGAGTATTTCTTGGCTCTGAACAGTTACAACCAGCAGAAACTCAAGGAAGCTGTGCCAACAAATCGCTTGACATATAACCTCATAAAATACCAAACAAACTTTTTTTTAACTTTGGTTTTTGTACGGATGAAACTAATTAGATAAAATATGTTAATTAATGACCTTTAGAGAGAAGAGTTAGCGGCTTTTGACACAGCCAGGCTAACTTTTTCCCCGTCTCCAGTATTTGTGCTAAGCTAAGCTCACAACTAGCAGGCTGTAGGCTTGATTTTAATTAAAAGACAGATATGATCATGGGTTTTTGCTTTAGGGGGTTGTTGCGTTCTCTGTCTCTTTAGGTCCAGATGGTCCTGGGTGAGCACTGCTCCTACTGTATGGTTCAGAAAGTTTGGGTAAAAGGCTGAGAGCACTGTAACATTATGTAAGGGAATAACATACTGCACGCAACTTAAAAAAATTAAATTTTCTTGTTGTACCTGCTATAATTGTGATACTGTAATTATAAGTATTGCTTTACTTACTATTGCTATTATTTTAACTGGTTAACCTTTTATTTTTATTTTTATTTTGTCCTCTATGGACATTTTGAAGGGGTTGGGAGGACTGATGATGTCTGATATTGTTTGTGTTACACGTACTGCAGCATATTTCCCAAAATGTCATTTTTTTCTTTCAACATACACCCATAACACAAACTACATCTTCACAATGAAGAGAAATCAAACTGAATCACGTCAAACTACTGACTCACCTTCACATAAGGAACTCTGTATTTGTCTTCGTGCACTGACAGGTTGGTTTTTGTCACTACAGTGTGAGAGAAAACAAAGAGAGAGGTCAGAGAGAGGACTGTGTTACCCAACTATCTGTTTACGTGTGTGTTCAAATGAGCATCTGCTTCTGCATGCAAGTGTGTGTTTTTACTCTCGGCCATAACTATAATGAGACCTGACTGTTCCCGTCATATATGTGAGTCAGGCTCACAGAATACGTGACACTCAAGCTATGAATGTTTTTAATGGAGCTGAACTACTTTTGCCAAAGTCACTGTGAGGTTAAACAGATGCCTCTGCTAATGTCAACGAACTAAATACTAATTTTTGGCAAAGCCACTTATTGGCCCCAATTCCTGCATTAGTCACTTCACATTTGGAAGTCCTATCTTGTCAATGGTAATTAAATTTCACCGGATTGCGGGGGCTGTTTTTTCCTTGGAGACTATGTGCTTGTGTGCGTTAGTGTGTGTCTGTGTTTGTGTGTTTTATCACCCTACAGTCACTTTTTCTCTGTGGAAATACCTCCACGGGGTGTTGTTCAGTGTGCTGCCTGGCTTCATCTCGCTTGTTGTCGACTCTTTTTTTGTTCATAGCTTAAATGTTCCTCAGCGGCCGTGAACTCCCCTGCATACAGATGGGGGATTTCACCACTGTCTCTGGCTCGATTAAAGATGTAATCACAAGGATGCTGCCTACCTACCTCTCCCTGACCGGGCCTCTCCATCATTTTACACCACTTTTATATCTCAGTGATAACACTATGAACTGCAGTGTTATGGTGCTTGTGTATATAATGTACAAAACCACAAAGCTTTACTATTGTAAGCAGAGGAGTATAAAAAGGAAGGCATCCTGGTTGTTTTGGTTTTTTTCAATTTAACGTTATCTATAAAGATTTCTTGAGTTTTTATTGCTGTTCTGACCTGTATGCCTCTTTTCTTTCAGCATTGCTTTTGTTGCTTTTATGCACTGTATGTGTTCTAACATGCAAAATTGTTTTAATGTGAAACTGCTTATGCTGCCATTTTCACCAGGAGTCCCTGGAAAAAGAGATCTTGTATCTCGGTGGGACCTTCCTAGCTAAATAAAGGATAAATAAATAAAAATAAACAATATATACAGTTACCATAACTCACAATTACAACCTGGTGTCATGCCAAAGGATGTAACAGGCAGTTTTCCTCACCTAGGCAGGAAAAGTAGCCTACAAGCTTTCTCATTTCACGGTCAAGTTAGCAATAGTACATATGGAACGCCTGGTTAGACTTTTAAAATACAGCTGGCTGAAAAACATTTCAGGTGACATTTGAGGTGATGGATGTAGTTTGGTCAGGTCAGACAACAAAAATACCTGGTTAGGTTTAGGAAAAGATTATAGTTTACATTAAAAGCAATCAACATTGTGGCTATTGGTTTCACACAGGAACTGAACCCTGGTCTCCTTTGTGAAAGTCCTGTTATACTCATTCAAACACATCCATACATGCTTATGCAGACTTTCATGTTCATTGTACTACGTTGGTACTTTTCTCCCATATAAATTTTTGATTTTTTTTTAACCCCAAAAACATGCAGTCCTGAGCTAAGTCTGCAGTCGTCCTCTCAGGCTGCATAGAGACAGGCAAAATGAGGATTTTAAAAAGCAAAGATGACCCCCCCATGTCGGGCTTTTGCTAAAAGCCACACGTGGCTCTTTTGCCACCCTACAGAGACTCCCTGTGGTTTTGAAAAAATATAAATAGGGAAATGAATAAGAATTATTTTTTTAATTGTATGCCTAAAGTGACTCTTACATTTTCCAATTGTAAAAAAAATGTGTGGTCTACACACCGAATTAAATATTGTTTTAATATTTTATCAACGACAATATGCTGGTGGCTATTCTTGAGTCTCCCTCAGCTAGTTATGGATGCCAAAGTCAAAAAAAGAAAAATCTCATAAGAAAATAGAGAATTTAATAGTTGTAGTTGCAGGTAGATTTTTAAAATAAAATCTTTGGCCAAAAATGGCTCTTTTAAGAGTAAAGTTTGCTGAGTCCTATGTGCACATTGGTGTTGCTATAAGGTTTGAATTTCCAACTGTGTGCTGCAAGAAACCTCCACAGTATTCACAAATGTGACTTGTGTCTTTGCTGTTTAAAAGCCGTGTGTGCAATGCATAAACACACCATCCAGCAGGTCCCGGATTTTATCCATGTAGATCTCAAAGTAGGAGACCTGCAGCAAAACAAAACACATGGGGCAGCTGATCAGCTGAGATAGAAAAAATGAAGTGACACAGATAGAGAGAGGATGTAAGGGATGCTCATTGTCCAAATATGAAAAATGATGTTGCACTAATCTGCCCTCCTCTGGGTCTGACGAGGTATTATCCTCTATTAGAAGACTGAGGTGTTTAGGGGGGGGCACAACAAATATTGCAGGATTATCATGGTTTATATATCATGATTTATTGATGCTTGGCTGATTCCACTCAGCTCATCCATGTGAGGATTACATCAGAGGCCCGAACTGAACTCCCACTGAACAGGTCATAGTGAGTAAAATAAAATCGAGCACGTATTTCCCTGCGTGACATGAAAAGACACATGGAAACTCATACCAACCTTTATGTGGAATTCCAGGTTCTCATCCATGGCAAATATATGTTCGAAAATGTCCTCTGATATCCGGGGGATGATTCCCATTCCCTCGGGATCATGAAGGTTCCCCTATGAGAGGAAAGACACAAGATAAGTAAAATGTGAGTGAAGAGTAGGAGAAATGCTGACCCTGGGAGGTATTAAGTGGAGAGAACAGTAAAAGAAAGGAGAGCAGGGAGGCTTTTGACTTGAAAAGGAACAGGGTTGTTTCCCAGAGAGAGTTGTAAAGGAGGTTAGTTCTCTCAGAAGGCTGGTAAAGAGAGATACTGAGCAGTGACAGTGATGGAGGGAGATGTACTGTCAGGGCGAGCACAGGAAGAGATACCCTATAAAAAAAATTATGTGTGCGTGTGTGTGTGTGTGTGTGTGTGTGTGTGTGTGTGTGTGTGTCTGAAGCCTAGCTTTTGAATTATTTAGCAGTACTGTACCTCCATGGTGTGTGTTTTTCCAGAGGAGGTCTGCCCATAGGCAAAGATAGTCCCATTGTATCCACCAAGTACATCTATAATGAGAGAAGAGAAGGAAAAAAAAGTGTTAAGAAAGAAATAAGAATTGCTTGTATGCCTCTGCCAAGCAATTAAGCTGCAGATTACATCCATGTCTGTCCATACACATAGATTTTGGACATAAAATGTCATTTCATCCTACTAGACATTTGTGTAAAAAATTGCCATAATTAAAAGTAAATTAATATTGAGCATATGAATAAAGGCATATGAAAGTGGCCAAAAACATGTTTTGTGAGGTCACAGTGACCTTGACCTTTGATCTCTAAATTGTAATCAGTTCATCTTTGAGTCTAAGTAGATGTTTGTATGAAATTTGAAGAAATTCCTTCCAGGCGTTCATGAGATATTACATTCACAAGGATGGGACAGATGTGAAGTCGCAGTGTCCTTTGATCTCCAAATTACAATCAGTTAATTCTTGAATCCGAGTGGACTTTTGTGCCATAAAATTCCATCAAGGCATTCTTGCGATATCACATTCACAAGAATGGAATGGACATGAATTGTTAAAACATTGTAAAAAATAATTAAACTATTGAAATATTCTGATAATCAGTTATTTAAGTATTTTTTTCTTGCAAAATGACAGAAAATGCTGTTTTCAGCCTCTCAAATATGGAGACAAATGGGACATTTGTGACAAATTTGAAAAAATTCTGTCAAGGTGTTCTTGAGATATTGTATTCACAAGAGTGGGAGTGGGACAGAAAACTCCGTCCGTGACTGTTGCCGGAACTGAGGCACAAAAAGCAAAGAAGAAAACAATGACAACACGAAGAATGGCAGTACGAGTGCCAGACCGAGAGAAAATCTGACAGAATTGCAGATTCCAGCCAGACAGGTATGTAAACAATAGGACAGGGAGGCAGACAAGCTCCCAGACAAAGACAAATATCTCTGACCTTTGCTCCAATGACAGATCAAGCTGTGCCTCAGAGAGCCTCCGTGCACTTAAAAGTAGACGGTATTTAAGCTTGGTTAGGTGCAGAACGACCTCTGTGGCTGCACACAATAAACAACACCTACCTGCAGTGTTAAAGTCACCAGGAGGCACTCAGTGAAACACCAAGCAAGTAAAGTTATATTATTCCCTCTATTCATCTGGTAAGAATCGCAGTGAAAACACCTCCTCCAGTTCAAGTTATAAAAGCGGCACACGGCTAAATGTCATATCGCTGACACATTCTAATAAACCCCCGTGGTAAAAGTCAAACATGGATAAAGAAAAACACATCATCCTTAAAGACCGGCTGCTACAGGTCAGCTGACCACAGACTAATCACAAAGGCTCTCAGCTGAAAACACAAGGCACCTTTTCCCTCATGTCCCTCTCCTGTGCTGCCCAAAGGAAAGATTCACCAGTTTTCATTGTGGAGGTCCAGTCAGTGCTGATGGTAAATGTAGTCAACTGAAGCAATAAATTCCTCAGTGTGTGCTCTATGGACCAAGAAAACTGAGTTCTCCTGCTCACAGAGCGGTGCCCACATGTACCAGAATGAATTGTGTGCAGGCTACTGTTGTAGCACTTGAGATTGGTTTGTTCTCAAGAACTCTTTTTGAAGGTCACAGTCTCTTCTCATCTCATTTTTACCCAATCTTGACTCAGTCTCAGACAAAGAGGGCTCAGCATGTATTGTCTGATTCATTTGTTAACTTTACAGGACTCAACAATAAGGATATCCTACTTCAAGTAAAATGCCATGTCAGGCAAGTAAGTCTGGCAAATCACTTGCCTGACAACGCGAAACAAGTGAAAAACAATGACATGCAAAATCACAGAAAATGCTGTTTGCAGCCTCTCAAATATGGCGATTCTGCGCTTTTGTTCATTTTTATTTATCACATTAAATTGAATATATTTAGATGTTGGACTGACAAAACCAGACATTTGGAACCATTGCCTTGGACTGTCAAAAAATTTGAATGGACATTTTCACTCTTTTCTGATGTTTTATAGATGTTGTAGCTCTACTTTAAACATGACAATTAACTAAATTTCTGACCCACTGACCTGGCCGGTAAAGTGAGAAAAAACAAAACCCATTAACGTTGAACCCTGCATTATTACTGTCAGGGGATATAAAACTGTTTAAAATGCGACTAAGAACTTGACAGTTGAAATATTTGTAATTGTTAATGGCCCGCCCTGCCCCTCTTTACACAAACTCCAAGAGAGTGAATACTGGAGACAGGAGAAGATGTCATCTGGAATACAATCAGCCTACCTAAACCACTAAGAAAACGCACCTCAGTATGGAAATTCTTTAATGCCTGACCCTAACTTGCTGGGGTCTCCCCCTACCATGAAACAAGTGCTTTTTAGAATGGAGGTTGGTTCGGTCTCCAGGAGCAGAGGGTACCTACCTCCTAATAATGAGCCTTGTAAACAGCTTAAAGTTGTAGAAGGAAGTGGGGCTAAAACAGACCTGTTTTCTACATCTCTCAGCATGTAGTATAATGACTCCTAATGAGCACAAACTGCAACCAAAGACGGTGGCTGTTTTTTTTTTTCTTGGCAACCCTGCCCAGGAATCCAAGCAGATGAGTCCATTTCGTCCCCCTCTAAATTGTAATGAGACCTGCACCCTTGGTCTTAGCCTTGACTTGGTCTTGACACACCCTGGTCTCTTTAATGACTTGCTCTTGGTTTAAGTGGTCTTGACTACAACACTGGCACAAGCTTCTAATGTCCACACCCATATTGCCATTCATCACAAGCCCAGCCTAAAGCTATTGCTTTATTGACTGGAACATAACGCAACCCCTTGTCTAGACTGCAAATGTCACATCAGCATCACGCTTGTGAGACAACAACTTTCATACCACACTGAAGTGTGTGTCTACTGTAAATAGGATCTGACTTGTCCGCGCATTTTTAAAGCGTCAGCAGCAAATGAACAGACAGCCTTTCTGTGCAGTTCTCCCTCTATATGTGTGAATATTCCTGATCGATTTTTCCGTCAACACCACGCCTATGATTGTGGCACAAGCACGTCAGTGTGTGTGTGTGTGTGTGTGTGTGCATAGTGAGTGTGTTTGAGTTAGAGAGCTCCAGTGGCTGTGCCCAGGGCAGACAGGTGTTGGCAGAGCAGAGGGATTGAGGTTTGGCAGTGAAGTCGTCTAGTGGCAATAAATGTACAGTGATGTTACAATTGGCCCATGAATAAACACTGCAGAGAAGTTTAAGCGTCTTGGCTCCAAGCTGCTGGGTAAAGGAAGAGTCTGTGGGATTACAAACAGAAACAGAATGAGCTACTATCTGGAGCACATTCTGCTCGGCCAAGGCTGCAAAATGTAGATAAATATATGTATTCAGTGCCTTTTTACTGGACATCAGTTTCAAGTTTATAGGTATATTGTTGATAAAAACTTGATAGACTTAATATAGACTTGAAGCCTAAATAAACACCTCAGGTCACATTCACACCTGTGAGATGTGCAAGTGTCTCATCTGGCTTCCCAGATGCAGAGATTAGAAATCCAAGCTGAAATAGCCTGTAGTTCTTCCTTGTCTCACATCATTGTGATGTCACTGGATGCAAGGAGAACAACACATCCACTTTCTCAGACAGTATTGAACACAATGAGTAATTTATTGCTTCAGTTTACTACATTTACCATCAACATTGACTGGACGTAATCTATATTAAAAGTGCAGAGTTTTCCCTTTAACTCTTGCAGCTCTCAGCTCAGCCACATCTCTGCCTCCATGCTAGTCACAGTGAGACCGAAACGGAGCGTGACACAAAAGGGAGCAAAGAATAAACAGTCTGCTGCTGAAAGGAAATAAAGACAGAGACCACCACAGAGGGAAAACACAGAGGAGAGGAAAGATGGCATGACTGTGAGAGAAAGACAATGAAAAGGGCAAAGAAAGAGCGAAACAGAGAGAAACAGACAGCCGGAAAAGTCAAGAAAAAGTAAACATGGAAATGTGTCTGCAAACCAGTTTTCTTTGGCCTTGCTCGCCTTCTCTGTTACCCTTTTCCCCTGGCACATTTCAGATCTCACTTTTTATCACATGGCTTCATTTTGCTAAATCCCTAACCCTGAATTTTTCCAGCCCTGCTCTGAAAAATCATCTCGCCTTTTTTATTTCCATCCTTCCTCAGCCTACAAGGTAATCTCACACTCTATAAGTAATCTTTCTCACCAAATCAATCTCTTTTTCATGCTCCATCTAAAACTAGTTCAATGGAGTTCCACACTCGCTTTGAAGGTGGCACAAAAAAGAGACCCTAACAGGGGAAAAAGGAGGGGGACAGATGTAAGGAGATCTAGACGGAGGGAGGAGCGAAGAGAAGAGAAGATGTGACTCTCGCGGGGATTGGTTTTGTTTGATCTAGGGCTGTCTGGATACGCTAGTCCCACCGTGCTGTGATAAGCATGCATCTCGTTAATCAGTGCATGTTGATGCTCATACCTGCAGGTCATGTGACTACAACATATCATGGAAATTGGTTTTCTCACTGCTTGAAAGGAACTGGCAAAGCTGTTAAAGGGTAACTTCAGTATTTTTCAGCCTGGACCCTATTTCCCCATGTAAGTGACTACTAGGGTGAACAATTGAAATTGCTTTAGGGAGAGTGCTGCAGCCAGCAGAAGCAAAACTGAGCTGCAACACAATCCCTCCTGACAACTGCATGCTGTCAAAATAAGTCCAAGGGGCAAAATGCACTAGGGGGGGTTCTCTCTTGAATGCCCCTATTGTAAATAAAACATGATAAAGTGCCCTCTGGGGTGTCCGTCCAGTGGACAAAATGTGGTGAAGTGCCTTCTATGATGACCTTTAAATCAACATAAGGTGTTGAAATGCCCCCTAGGGTATCTTTCCACTGGAGAAAATAAAACCATTTTAATGTAATGGCTTCGATGCGCCCTGATTCCCCACTGCATACAGGCAGTGCACAGTCAAAGTTTTATTTTTAGGAGTAAGATCCTTTTCGTTTAAACAGAAAAAGATGCTATGTCGCCCTCTTCAAAGTGACCGGACTCCATTGACAAAAACGGTAACTTTACCTCTCAGGGCAAAGAAAGAGCCTTTACCTCTCTTCTGCTCTATCACTGCCTCAATCGGTTACCTTGTTTGTCTTATTGTGTGACTTTGGTGTCTTTGTTTGTTTGTGTTGTTGTGTGACTTGTTTTTTAAAGGGTTAAAAAATGGTTGAGGTTGCAGTAGACCGGAGAGGTAAAATTTCTGTTTTTGTCAATGGAATCTGGTCGCTTTGAACAGAACAACATTGCAGCCGTTTCCAGTGAAACAAAACATATCTTAAATGGATGTAACGATACATTCAACTGATGATTCGATACGATTTCTGATACTGGCTTCATGATATGATTTTCTCACGATTTTTTTTAACAAAATGAGCTTGCAGACAAAATATTCCTGTAATTATTTCTCAGACAAAAAACACAACATGTGTGTAGGTCATCGCCGTCTTGCAATATTTGCATGCAGTCTTAATCTTGTCTGTGATCTTCTTGCCCTCTTCATTTTTGGACACAGGGGGTGCTATCTTATGATGATCAAAAGCACAAGTGGAAAACGCGAGGCGCAATGGATTTAATTTATTCAAGGTGTGTCGAAATCCACTTTTGCTGTCTTGCGCCAGCGGTGCTGGGGTATCCTGCCCTGTCCTGCCCCTTGCACCACCAGCACACAGCGGGATACACCAGGTTTGCCCAAGTGCCCTCATTAATTCACTGGCGAGTTTAGGCTGAACATGCAGCACAACATTCTGCAGCTCAACACTGGGCCAATTTAAAAAATTGTTGCCTGTTATTGGTACCTTAGACACAAAAACATAGGAAAATAGGGTCCAGGTTGAAACTTACCATTTAAGAGGAAACCAAGGATATGGTGATTAAAGTTGTATTAGCTTTCTCCCTCAGCTTTTGGGTCACTCATGCATCTCAGACAAAAAAGGGAAAACCATGCATGTGACTCACCTTTGACAATCTGCTTGGCACAGGCGTTGTACACCTGTTCCTGGGTCGTGTTAGTGGGGAACACCTGGTCAAACACGTACGACTTCCCCTGTGAAGGCCAACACAAACACAGTCAGCTACACGAGGACACAGACAGTTAAAGAGCGCTCCAGACTAATGTCAACACCTCATCCTCCCCTGTGACTCGCTGTAAAATCGGCTCTGGGAAGTTTGTGAAGCACAGCACAAAGGTTTATTTGTGAAAGAGAGGGAGACTTCACATATCATGTTTATCACTAAAACATTATGTAAAGCCATATTGTCACTATAAAAAAAGTGCCACATCAATATTTCCACACAGTGAACATGCTTTATGGTCGCCGTGTCCATCTGTGTGTATTAGGCCTGAGCAGCAGCGCATATATCACATTTAGAGCCCCATCTGTCTCGTTTGAGAGGTAGGCATCCCGAGTGCGAGGTTGTGTCTAATTTTATTTGTGTGTATTCTGTGCTGTTGAGAGGCAGTGGGTGTTTTGAATGAATGCAGTGAAGCACGAAGCCTTGGGCAAAAGTCTGCGCGACCCCACGAGAGGCAGTGAAAGAGATCACGTCTGAGGTGAGGCCATTAGAGGCAGCGTTCAAGGACTTGAAGAGTGAAGTGATGGAGTGGAGAGGAGAAATGGAGTGGAGGAGTAGAGCAGAGGAGCGGAAATGCGTTTGCATGTCAGAAAGAGTGTGAGAGAAAATAAAACACAGAGTAAAGGGGGAAAGAAAAGAGCACGTTTTCTGACTGAAGCAGGTCTTCTTGTGTCAGTTAACCAACCTGTTTGTCAATGAGGAACCAAGCAAGTCAGTCAACTGGCTAACTATCAGCCATGAAACAAGTCACACAGCCAAACGGGGTATGCAAACTCGACACACAGGCTTGGGTTGCCACTGACCCAATTAATTAGCAAGCTAGCAACATTCAGCTGACGCCAGCTCACCCAGATATGCAATCAACGACTCAGTGATGAGGAAAGTGACTGAGGACAGTCTAGTCTCTTTAAAGGAGCAATATGTAACACACTGGCATTCAAAAATGAGTACTGCAGTCTAAATACTGAGGCAGAGCCACAAGCAGTTTCCCAAATTTGAAGCTCAGGCAAATTACCTGCAGGAACACTAAAACTAAAAATACACTCTGGAGTTCAGTGACTGGCTGCATTTCCACCTGCCCGATTAATTATGTCTTAAGACTCATAAACAAACAA
>JAJHUR010110459.1:0-10904 GCA_027495735.1 Lutjanus campechanus | reverse complement strand
ATGTTTTATTGCTCTGTAGGGATCATTTCCATAAGGTTGTCAGACATTTATGATAACAATCTGAGCTTGTCGGTGGCAAAAATCCGCTTTTAGTGGGTGAGCTTTGACGGGCATTGTTGCCCAAAAGGACAACATTGTAGCCCAGTTTTCCCACAATATACTGGACCAGTTTCAAAGATTGTTGCCCACATTAGTGCTTCTACACAAAACACATGGGAAAATAGGGTTCGCAATCAAAAGTACAGAAGTTACCCCTTTAATACAGATTTGTGTTTGCTTGTTTGGACTCAAAAGCAAATTAAAACTGTTTTCCTGTTGAGCTTTGGCTTTAAATTCTGTGTACATCATCAAACTGCACATTTTTAAGAATCTTCCCCAAAATGTCCGGCTTTATCCTTCTCCTTGCTCCTCTTCTTCTTCCTCCTCAACCTAAAGACTCCCGGCTGACTTCCCCCCTCCTCTCTCGTATTCCCCCTTTCTCATGATTTTGATCGGGTAATTCCTCCAGGTGTAAACTCCCCCCCTCCCCCTTTTGGCCCCTCCCCTCTCTGATATCGCTCTTCTTTCTTAAAGGGACCACCCGGCTCTCAGCAGTCCCCCCACGCACAGCCCCCCCCACACAACCCCAGCAACCCCATGATGGGACCCCATGGCCAGGTAAGACGCAAACACTTTCTCTCAAACACCCCTCTCTCTTTCATTCCCGCTCTAAATCCCCCCCTCCCCTCCCCCCTCACCCACACACACTCTTTTTTTTTTCCTTTCCATTCACCACTCACACACTCTCTTCTTCTTCTTCTCCTTCTTCTTCTACCCTCGAGCCCCGTTAGCTCTAGTTTTGCTCTGGCTAACTCCTTGTAGATGTCAGCCCCCTCAACTCCTTTTTTATGAAAGCTGAGCATCCAGAGGCAGCAGGGCCCGCTCCTCCTCGCCGAGGCCCACAATCGGCTGTCCCCGTGTGGGATGAATAATTCACTCCTCGCCCCACCCCCGGAGCAGCTTGTGGGGGGTTGCACACATGCACAGACGCACACACTCCCCCTCCACTCTGCTTACTTGTTCTCACACCTTATAAATAAAACAGGGGACAGGCACTATGGACACGTCACATATACACAAAAAACACATGGATACACATATGTACACCGACTCTATACTCACATATAGGACACTCTCTTTTAAAGGGACAGTTCACCCCTAAATCAAAAATACATGTTGTTCCTCTTACATTGTTTCGGAGATATCGGGCATAGAGTTGTCTGCTGACTCTCTAATATGATGGAATTAGATGGCAGGCAGCTTGTGGTGCTCCAACTGCCAAAAAATACATTTGAAAAGCAATATCTCTTTCCAGAAATCATGACCAGGTTACTCGAGATAATCCACAGACCTTGTTGTGAGCAGTTTCATGTAGGAACTACTTTTTTTCTACTGGAAAGAAAGTAGTCCCTCTTAGAGCTACAGTTAATCGATTAATCCCTAAATATTGAAATAATTAAATGAATTAAATTAAACAAATACTATCAAAATACAATATGATATATATGATATATATCATGGCTCCAAACAGAAACTATTGCAAGAGAAGTTTAGATCAGGAGGAAAACATTTTGAGCAGCTTTATTGTAAATGAAGCTGACGACAGTGAACACAGGTGTACGCTGCACCTGCTAGCACCAAACAATGCAAAAACAGTAAGGTGGTGCAATCACAATGTTAATTTCCTCTAGCATGTTAATGGGAATTCCCACTGTGCGTTAGCATCAAGCAAATAGACTAAGCACTATTTATTTATATTTTAAAAATTGATTCATTTAATGGAGCAAACAATCTATTTATCGAGGAAATAATCAACTAACTGATAATGATGATAATTATTCGCAGCCCTTGTTCCAATACAAAACTACTCACAGCAAGGTCTGTGGATTTTCTTGAGTAACCAGGTCATTATTTCTGTAAAGAGACATTACTGTTGAGTTTTTTGAGCACCACAAACTGAGTGCCATCTAGTTCCATTAAACTGGAAAAAAGAGAAACAGGTCTACAGCCAATATCTCCAAAACTCTGCAGCTCACACCAAAACTATCTAGACAGATAAATAACAATACAGGCCGGAGGAAAAACTTTTTTTAATTTATTTTGGGGTGAACTGTCCCTTTAAGCTCAAGCTGCCAACATGATAATACTGTAATAGATGTATTCAGGCTTTAAAAACTTTCCTTCTCAGCCAGCGTGTGTTTGAACGCTCCTTTCTCCAGAACAGTAGCTACAGATGACACTGAGGAGGTAAAGTTAGCCCTTTGCCCATTAACTGCGGCAGCCCGGCTCTTCATTCTTGTGGTTTCTGGTTTCCGTCTTGTGTGCGAGAGAGTGTGGACATGCTTCCTCTAAGGTTTTTGGACGGTGTTGTTGGCCTGAGGTGTCTCTAACTACGCCAGGCAGACCACAAGCCGAATCAGCTTACACCACAGCGAGAGCAGGCAGGGTGTGCAGGGGGGAGCTGTGTGAGCTGAGCGCTGTCTTTACACACACATACACACGTTTTGAGTGTGCGTATAAGCAGCAGGCATTGTTAAAATTCATTAAACTCTTGCTTTACGTGTGTTATTTGATGTTTCCAGGCAGATGTGTTGATGAGTCTGCGATCTTTTCAGTGTCATCCTCCATTCTCCAACCACACTGTGTCCATCTGTGTGTCATCAGTGCTTCTTCCCCTGTTTGAGAGCTCCTGGATTTATCAATAATGAAAAATGTCGTTTTCTCTGTGCCCCCCTTTTCCCACTCCTCAAACCCCCCTCTTCCTCTGTCCTCCATTTCTACTCTGCAGCCTTTCATGTCACCACGGTATCCAGGTGGACCGCGCCCCTCACTCCGAATGCCAAATCAGGTACTTGAGGAGCATTTTTTTTGGCATTTTGTTGGTTTTTTGACAAGTCAGAGTGTCTGTTTTGCCAACAGCCAGGTTTAATCCGTCTCCATGTCTGGTTTCTTGTCAGCCTCCGGGAGGAATCCCTGGATCTCAGCCTCTCCTGCCAAACAGTTTGGACCCGACAAGACCGCAAGGTAAGACTGGGACAGCTCTCGTAGACGAAATTCTTCTTCATGATGGAATATGATGGATGTGATTTTGAGTAGAATGCCATTCAGCTTTTGTAATATTTTAGTCATCAGTATTGTTTACTTTTAGTCTAGTTTTAGTCACCAAAATATAATATTGGCCTTAAATTAATTAGTTATTCTTTAGTTTGTTAGTCCAACCATATTTTCTGCCGCTTATCCAGGTCCAGTTTGTGTTTAATAAGTTATTAATTATATTATTGTCATTTATTGTTATAGACGGATAGGCCTGTCATGATAGCTACTTTTGTTAGATGATGTATTGTTTAATATCCCAGAAGTAATAGTGATAAATGATAGAATTGCCATTTTAAAACCATTTTATGCCACTGATATAATGATAATATAATGGCATAATAATGCAAATGCTCCCCTTGAGCTTTAAACTTTTAATTCTTAAGAAATATTTGGATATTGGAATTGGAATGTGAAAAAAATATTAAAATATCCTAAATAATCAAAACATACATAAATAAAAACAAAACCCAAGCTGTGCCCAGGTCTTATAATAATAATAGGGAAAACCCGGCTGTTTATTCTGGGATCATGTTGGCTGAAATGGTGACATTCTTATGTCAACATAACAAGCAAAATTTAGGTCAGCAACAGTTATTGAGGTCATGTCCGTATATTGTGCAGTAAGCTCATAATGTAATTATTGCACCAGGCCTATAAACAGCTGGGAAGGACTGACAATAACGTGAGATAAATATGAATAGATTCATGCACTTGGTAAATTATTCATGGCCTTGTCATCGTTCTGACCAAGTTTTTTCATAATCTTCATGCTTTGGCCAGTTTGATTGGGAAACTGCTATTAAACTTCATTCTATGTGGAATTAAAAATGTCTTAAAAAGTCTAATTCTAACTTGATGGTCTGTGCAGAAACCCTGAATAGGCATAAAGGCCCATTGCAAGTTCCCAGAGCCCGAGAAATTGCCTTCAAAAATTGTCTTTGTGTGAACAAAATGATTTTTTTTTAACAACTCCAAGGTATTCAGCTCATAATTAGAGATAAAATAAAGCTGCAAGAATATTTACAAATAAATGATTGTTTGTTTTATGTGATAAGTTAGTCTTTCATTAATTTTCTCACAGTTGACAAATCAGTTAATGACCAGTTATTTTCAGCACTAAACTCCGTCCAATAAACATTTGGAGTCAGTCAGTGTCAGTGGTTAGTTCTTGTCTCCTGTGTGGACTGAATCCTGTGTGTGTGTGTGTCTGGCTGAGGACGGGGTCCGCGGTGATTTTAGCTGCAGATTACAGCTTCAGGAGCCCAGAGGGTTACAACTAATGAGATTAGGATGAAGCGTTGTCTGCAGCAGGACTTAATTCCTGACTTTTAAGAGATGAGCCATATGTGGATTTAGGTGAGTACCAGTGTGTCGCAGTCAGTGTGTGACTCTGCGGGTCTCTTTTCTTACAGGACATCCTAACATGGGTGGACCAATGAGAATGAACCCTCCTCGAGGAATGGCCATGGGCCCACAGGTATGACGAATATGAAAGCACAAAGACACACAAAAAACACACACACACACATTATTATTATTATTATTGACTGTCATTTAGAAAACCTGTTGTGGAGCTTTCAAACTTTATTCAAGTACTGCATTTAGGTCTGACACTGTCCCATAATGAAGGATGTGTGGGAATCACTTTAGTTTTTGGCCAACTCAATGTTAAATGAATTTCATTGATTGAATATTATCTGTGATAAATACCAATAGACTAATCAATTATCCAGCTGGTGTTCTATTAGCTGCAATACCAGCAGTGCAAAACAGACTTGGCAGAAAACCAGCACCAACCATAAAAACATTGTTCAGAGTGGCATGAAGTAGCTGTGCGTTCGCCATCCTTTTAATATGTGGATGATCTGCTGTGTAATATTTCTAAGTGTTAATATGACCAGAATCAAACAGGACAATTGTTTTCTGCATCACCAGCTGAATGCATGTGGATCTAACGGCAACGTGATGCATTTAGTTAGCATTACTGTAATTATATTACACAGGCAAGTGTCCATAATCAGTCAATTCTTACCATCTTTTTAACATTTAATCTTGCAGAATTATGGAGGTATGAGGCCTCCTCCCAACTCCATGGGTGGTCCCATGCCAGGAATGAACATGTAAGTCTCATACATTCAGTGAAATATAGTGACTCTATCAGTCTCAGTGCAGGTTAAGTTCTACTTTTGCTGTGTTATCAGGAGTTTCCTTTCTCTTAAATCCATTCTCATCTTTCTCTTCCTTCTTTAATTTCTTTCCCTCAGGGGTCCTGGAGGAAGAGGGCCTTGGCCAGGACCTAATGCTAACTCTGTGAGTCACATATCTTCAACCTTTTTACACATGACCACATATACAGTTCAGGTGGAGGGCAAAGAAAGAGGGAACAACCTTCAGTGCCATGCAGAGTACAACAGCCCAGCAAATCACAAACGTGCTAATTATGTTCAGCTTTTGTTTAGCAGCTCAGAGAGTTGTTGATTTTGCTCTGTTGGCATTTTGGAAACTGTAATTTGTTGTGTTTTTACACAAATATCAAGATAAGAGTCCCTCGGACAGTTTTGCCGAGGGGAGGGATACTTGTGACCACTGATTAGATTCTTTGAAGGACATTTAAGGGGATATTTACTGGGGGTCAACTGATTATCAGCCTGGGCAATTTTCAGCATTTTTACAATTATGTGGCCGCTTGTCTCTGTCTGATTGTGCTGTGGTCAAGACATTGAACAAGACTGGACTACAGACAGACTGTTAATTAGGCTACTTTATATACTGCTGGGCAGTTTAATCTATAGTGCATCATAATGGTTTATTTATATTTTGTATTAATCTGAATTTGCAACTAAACTTGTCAAATATTTGTTGTCTAGTGGAGAAAAAAGTTCAATATTTGCCTCCAGAATGTTGCGGAGTGGAAGTAAAAAGTAGATTATTGTACATTTTGACACTAGGATTTTGCAAAAACCAACATATCGTCAATCCTTAATATTCTCCTGACAACAGAAACTCACTCTAGGGTTTAAATAACACTTCCTGCTCCAGTCTGAGCAGTTATGAGATATTTATGGATTTTATTGGTTCCTCTTATTTTGTCCACCCCGTTATAGATTAACATTCAGCCTCCTCTGATCCTCAGATCTGATAATGTGTTTTCCTCTCTCCCCCTGCAGATAGCCTACTCCTCCTCATCTCCAGGGAACTACGTGGTGAGTTAAAATCTATCACAACCAGAGCAGCTCTCCTGGTAACACTTTTTTATTGCACTTCTTCTATGTTTTGATGAGTGTAATTTTAACCTCTTTATCATCGATTCCTCCCCAGGGTCCTCCAGGCGGAGGAGGTCCTCCTGGAACTCCCATCATGCCCAGCCCAGGTGGTGCGTCACCTAACTATGTCCCCAGCACTAACACTTGTGTCAGAATCAGACGTCTCTCTCATCTCTCCTCACTAAACAAGCATGAATGTTTCCCCTCACCAACCAAACACGATTAGTTTGTTCTCATTTTCACGTCTATTTTTATATCAGTGTTTAAATTATTTTTTGATAAAATATTTATCAGTGATTCTCTTTAATATGATGTAACTAAAGTTTTTATTTTTCCTTAGATTCAACTAACTCCAGTGAAAACATCTATACAATGATGAATCCTATCGGACCGGGAGGCAACAGACCCAACGTGAGTCTCACACATGATTTAAAATTTACTTATTTAACAAAAAGCTCTGTAATTTTATTTTAAAGGGATAATTCAGATTTTTTTTATGTCCCAGCATGGAAGCCAAGCGATCCACTCCAGTGGACAGGGTCAGAATATTTTAAGAGCTTTACTTCGCTGCTAGACAGCCTGACGTCAACAATGTTCCTGATGAGAAAAGGCTGTTCTCTGCCTAAAGCAACCTATTGGCAAAATCAGTCATTCTATCTTGCAGAACACAGGAGTTGCTGAATTTATTTGTGTTGATTATGTGACTTTGGTGAATCCAAACTAACTTTTAAAAACACTTGTTTCTGAACTGGGTGTTCCGATCCCCACTAAGGGTCCCAAGGCTTCATGGGAGGTTGCGAGGCCTTCTTGATTTTCAGGGGTGTAAGAAAACTATTCCAAAAATATATACTGTAGGCTCACCCTTTCATTCATTTCTGTAATAAAACTAAATGTAATTATTTTAAAAAAAATTAGATTATAAGGGTGTTAAATTTCACCCTCTTCTTACAGCCTCATCCTACATTAGAAACGCATGCAGGAAAAACAACCAAAGAGCTAATGGAACAGTGACCAAGCGTCACGGAGAAGAAAACACTGAATTTTAAGAAAAAAAAAGAAGCCTGTTAAGTGTGTATGATTGTTACAAATAAAAAAAACACAATACAGACAGAGAATTGAATCAAAAGTTCCCAAACGTATCAAGAAAACTCATCTTTGATGCAATATTCACAGGAGTACTCCACGTCATTCATTTTACACAAACTTTCTGCAGTTATTGTGTTCACTATTTGGGTTACAGTACAGTTCATCAGTTGCTCTGCACTGTTATTGCTGTGCATTGCAAATAATATGAAATATTGATAAAATATATCTTTTAGTCAGGGGTCGTCAGTTTACTCAGAGACAGAAAAGGGCCGTCTTATGGAAAAAGTTTGGGAACCACTGATTTAAAACTCTGAAGTCGCATAATAACACAAACAAACCAGCAGCTCCTGTGTCCTGTGAAGTAAAACGACTGATTTTGCCAGTGGCGTGTTGTCGGTTTGGAGAGAGCAATACTCTTAAAAGTCTTAAATAATGAAAGGAAACACCAGTACTCTTGCTGCTTCTCCAAACTGGTATTGTGTAGACTGTCATTTCTGTCAATCCATCAATAGTAAAAGTAAAAGTACCTCCTACAACCCCAAAATAATCCAAATGATCCCTTTAAAGGTTTAACTTGTCAGGCTTGTAACAGTTTCGCACACTGCAGATTGATTCTGGGTTTAATTTATGGATGTTGTTGTAATGATTAAAATTACACGACCTTGCCCACAAAAGTGAATCCAGCTCAAAGAGGGGTTTATAACCACATCACTGGGCACCAGAACAAGTCAGCATTAGAGGAACATAACGCTGCCACGCTGCGCTCAATAAGGATCGACTGGAAATGAACCAGCAAGAATAAATTAAATAATCTCTGCTTCACCCCGAGCTGAAAAGTCCACGGTCGTATCAAAGAGGTCAAACATGAAAAATAATGTTGCAGTCGCTTACAAAGCTCCCTCTTCGTCTCTCTGCCAGTTCCCTATGGGACCCGGGCCTGACGGGCCAATGGGAGCAATGGGAGCCATGGAGCCACACCACATGAACGGATCACTAGGTGGGTTTTAAACACAGTGTGGCTTAAAAATCACTGTTAGTTCAATTATTTTAACTTAATCCAGAATAAAGCATGAATCGGCTAAAGTCTATTTTTCTCCTTTCCCTTCCTCAGGGTCTGGGGATATGGATGGGTTGCCAAAGGTGAGCAAAAATCAGATTTTCAATAAACGCCTCTTGTTTGCTGAGTGCTCCTGTAAATAAAAATCATTTATTTTGACTCTTTACTTTCTACACAAGCAGTCTCACCTGTTCTTTCTTTCTTTTTTTTGTTGTTGTTGTTGTTTTTTCTTTGCCCTCTCTTCCTGCAGAGCTCCCCTAATAACATGGGGGGCATGAACAACCCTCCTGGAACGCCGAGAGATGACGGCGAAATGGGCGGGAACTTCTTGAACCCATTCCAAAGCGAAAGTGTAAGTAGAGCGAGTGAACTACATCTCATGACCCTTAACAATTATCCTCAATGTCCTGACATAAACCAGTGGAAGAATGCAAGCAGAGAGTTCACATGATTTTCCTAGTATTGATCAGACTATTGATAATGTTCTGGTTAAGTTTGTGTCTTGTCCCTTTTTCATTATTTTATTATTTAGCTGTATTGTTTAGTCCGACACATGTAATTTGAGTAGACATGTAGCAGTGACGTTTTTTCAACTGACACTTCCTTTTTGGAGGCCATGCTTTGTTTTACAGTAATAGTTTAACAATCTAATAGTTGAAAAGTAGTGTGAAGTAGAGGTCTTCACAGGTCCAAAATGTTACCCCAATTAATCACTAACTGGAAAACCTACCCAAACCCCCCTAAAAGATGATTTTAAAATAAAAGAAACCCGGTTCAAGGACCCAATCAGTCAAAATAGGGTGAGACCACTAACCGAAGAGGAACAGGCATTTTTACTGCACCTCGCTGCGTAGACTCTCTGGAACATGCCCGCTGGAAGGGCGTCAGGCTTTAAAGCAAATTTGATATAGTGGCTAAACTGTGTAATGACAACATCATGTAATACTCTGCAAAGACAAAGATCTTTCCCCGTAAGTCTACACTGTGAAATAAAGCGTCTGTGAAACTGTGGATAAATTTTTTTTAGTGTCACAACCCCTGAGAAATGACTCGTTTCAGTATCAGGATTTGGTCCATTCAGTCCAAGAACGTTTGGAAAGTCTAGAAGAGCCGCAAGATTAAATCATTTTATTCGAGTTAGGGGAGGGCTAAGCTGGAAGTTAGCTGCTAGGCTGGCAGAAGTCTCTTGTGCGCTTGCTCTATAAAATGTTAAAGAGCCGTATAATTTTATAACCGGAAGTTGGCTTCGTGCACCGCTGAGCAGCTTTCACAGGAGTGAACAGAGGCCCGCCTGCAACGCTGTATCTAGTTCTCCTTAGTTAACAACCGTGTCTCATCATTCAACAACAACAACAAACAACAACTCATTTTTAATACTGTGAAGATGCATCACATGATCAGAGCTGATTACACATCCACGCAGATCCTCTCGGGTATTTCACTTACTGGCAGCACAGCAAGACCCCAAAAAATCAAATCAATTCAACATGATTTCTCAGTCATGTCTCTGTTACAAGAAACTGACCTGTGAAGACGTCTAGTTTTAACTGCAGCACTCTTCCTTAAAAACACAAAGTCTTTGTAAGCCAGCTTCATATATTACTTGGGACACGGCACTATAAATTTTAAATGTGAACCATTTAATATTCTGAAGAGCACAACAACGGCGTGTTTATTTTACAAACTAAGAGTAAAAACAGGACTGTAATATCTGATGTTCTGCTTGCATTGTAGCCGCTCACTAATCACTTAGAAATTCATTGTATACTCCCTGTATCAGTGGTCGGTTGAAAGAAACAAACATTTTAAATCTGTTTAATTTATTTGTTGTGTACAAGGAAAATTGGGGGGTTTAAATTTTTCATAAATGACGATATCAGTCTAGTTTTCTGTTCAGAGCACAACAGGTGGGGGGCGGGGGGTTGCCTTTCCTTGCATTGTGTAGGATTGTGACGGTCTTTTACCCTCGGCCTGCAGAGCCACGGGGTGCACAGGCTGGAATTAAAGTTGAGCCCTAATACCCTGATTCAACCACTCAGCAGTGGGGCTGGGAAACTGAGCCGTTTAGAGCCAATATAAATGAGTTTTGATATCGAAGCTGAAGTGATGCTTAATGAATTTGTTACTTTGAGGTTCGGAGATGTTGTTTTTAAATGTTAACTAAATACAAACAGCTGTACAAGATCCTTGTCTGATTCAAACAGTCTAAATTTATGATTTAAACTCAAGTATCTGGTTAAAGAAATAAGCACACAAGGCTATAAATCTAGGAAAGACAACTGTTGGTACACTTTTTGTACTATTTACTGCAGAAGAATATTTGCACCAGGCATAAAGGGAGAAAATGAGAGATTTTTTTTTTT
>JAJHUR010110458.1:0-26678 GCA_027495735.1 Lutjanus campechanus | reverse complement strand
CACCTTCAAGACTTAAACAATCAGTATCCTCAGTCCCTGAATGCTAACAGAGTGTTGTAAAGAAAAGGTGATGTAAAAGCTCTTGTCCTCATGAAACATGTTGGTGGCATCAAATTCAGAATGAGTGTATATTTAGAAAAAACAATCAAGTTTATCAGTTTTAACATTAAATATATTGTCTGTGTACAGCAATCAATTGAACATTGTTCAAAGAGGATTCAAATAATTGCTTTCTATTTTTATTATTATTTTGTTTCTTTTCAACTTTAAAAAAAAAAACAACTCAGGGTTAAAATTCATGATGGGAACCATGCTCTTGACTCAGCTCAGAATCCCTATTTTGGTGTCACAGAGGAAGCTGGGCGGTGTCTTTCTGTATGGGTGGAGCTCACATTCAGGAAATGTGTAAGAGACAAACTGTGAGGCTGTCCCCCTCGTTGTTCGCAGGAGTTTGATGAGGCTGCTTTCAGCGGGGAGAGCCCGCCACACGAATTATCATCATGAACTCGGTCAGAGAACAGCACAAAGGTAGGTTTATCAACTTTATTACACCAAACACTTTCTAAACCGACTTCTTCAGACATGTACATCGGCGAAGAGCGTGGGCCAACCCGCTGGACATGCAATTATGTTGCCCAAATTATGCGTGTTGCATAATGACCAGGAAAGCAAAATCTTTTAGTTGTTGTTATTTGCTTCAAAACTTAACACAGCATCCTACAGAGCGCCGTTTGTTAGCAGATCAGGCTGAAAAGTGACTCATGTGTCTGGTATAATATTAGTCTGTCACCACATTTCCGTGATGAGCGAGGCACTATTTTGTTGCTAAGACAACCGAGGAGGTAACTGTTGGCAGTGTGTGGAAACTACATCACTAAGTCACGTCACGGTGAGAGTGAGTTTATTGGGTGTAGGAATAAACAGTGGTGGGAAGACATTTATTTAACATTTACACAATTTTAACTTAGTTTACTTTCATTTACTTTTTGGTAAAATAAGTACGCTTTAGCACAATTAACAGTGGCAATAGCATAGAGGGTCGCATTTTATAGTACACAAATAAGACGTAACAAGCAAGTAACAAGCTGTACTTTGTATCAAATTTGACAAAAAACAGAAATAACTCTTTATTAGACAGTAGTTCTAGTAGTTCTAATTAGGGACACATTTTTTCATTAGTTTACAGTACAGTTCTGTTGTAATGTGTCCCTAATTATCTCCTAATAAAGTCTATCAATGAACATATTTCTTGTTTTGTCTCTTTAGATAAGAAGTACGGCTTGTTACGTTTTATTAAAATGAAGAGCGAGCCCACAATGTATAAATAATCTGTTACAGTGTTTCAAGTAGATGTCCTGTTTTAAAAATGTATTTTTCAAAGAAAAAATGCAAGCGCATTAAGCCTCAAAATAAAGCACAACTAGCCAACTCATTTTGCAGAATGATGTTAATTATATTAGATTATAATGATTGATGCATTCATATGTTCATCACTTTAAAGAGATGGAAGCAGAGAGAAGCAACGAAAACAAAAGATAGTTCAGCCAAAATCGGTATCACTTTAAGTATACACTAGAATATTTTCACAGTTTAATTTTTCCCATCAGACAGCCTTTTATGACAGACATTTTCACACAGGAGTTGCTGGTCTAATGCTGCCTTGATCTGTTAGTTTGTTTGTGTGATTAGGGTTGTAGTTTGTGATTGATAAATCCGAGCTAGTCTTTTAAAACATCAAAGTCACATAATACCCGACTTGCTTAGTTTCGCTCAATTTTTGGATTTCTGGGATCATGATTATGTCATTTGATCCCACAGACACACAACAGTTCAGCCAAGATAGCCTAATATTGCTGTTTGAGTCTACACCAGTTACACAAAAAAGGTCATTCATAAGGCATTTTTTTAGTTTCTGACGGGAAAGTGTGGAAAACACTAAAATTACCCCAAACTATTGTATCTCTTTAACCAAATTACACACTTTTAGACTATTCTATGTGATCTTCTTTTGATAACTAATCATATAACTAATGCATTTTTTTAAACCTCTGCAAAAGATGATCTCAAATAATATTTAATGAACCACAGTGCACGCCTCTGTGTCTGGCTTGGTGTTTGTTTGGATGGACTGTACAATGTAAGTGTTGGAAAACATCCCAGTGAGTAAGTCATGGGAAGTTTCCCTGGCTCTGTGACCTCACATACTCTGCCATTACTGCTGCCATTTTAACTCTCAAGTCTGACAGAGAATGGCTCATAATCTCTTGATCTCACAGAGAGATCATGATGCATATGTACTTCCTATTTCTCATTTCTCTAATTTGCTAAAGGAAGTCCCATTATGAGCATGTTATATGTCTTTATTTCAAAGATTGTAGTGATGATAGTTGAAGTAATTCAGTCCATCCTGACCAGAGCAGTTTGCAGTTGTCTTTTTAAAGTTTACTAAAAGCTCAGAACATAAGCAAGAGACTTATGTAATTTCCTCTTTTGTACAGTGTATTGCATTACTTGTCGGTCATTGGATGACGTCCAGGAAAGAAGATAATACTGTCAATGTTAGTTTTTTCCACATTGTTTCATCACAAACTTTTGGACATTTTCCAGCAAGGGAGGTGTCATTCCTTATGTTTTGTACAAAATGTTAACAGGATGCAAATGTTAAGAGGCACAATGCTGGTAACTAAATAGGGTTATCAAGAAGAGCAAAGTGCCTCTAAAGGGCTCAATCTTCCTTCCTCCCCTGTTGCACAGTCTGATACTGGGCAAGTGCGTCACTCAGCCCACTGCTTCTATATTTAGAGGTACGATCTCTGCTTCCCCCTGGGGTGGAGTTCAACTTTACAAAAATAACTGATTTTTTTTTTAAACATAAAAACCCTAACACCACCACCACACAAAAAAGAAAATGTGTATATCTAAAAGCCTAATTTCTGTTTGTGTTTCAGGACCTGAGCTGCCGCTGCCTGGACGTCTGCAAGGTGCTTAAATGTGCGTGTTAGAAACAAGCTGAAGATGCAGGGGGCCATTGCACGAGTGTGTGTGGTGGTGGCTGCTGCCATATTAAACCATCCCTTGCTGTTCCCTCAAGAGAACACCACACTCCCAGAGCAGGATGAGGAGCTGATGGCTCGCATGCGGGAGCATGAGGAGAGGCTGGAAATGGAGCAGGCCAAGCTGGAAAAAGAGCTCTTACAGCTGGAATCAAAGCAGGAAGAAACCAGCTCTGAGGAGGGTTACAGTTGGTACTTTTGGAGCGCTGTGTCTCTCGTCATATTCTTCACCATCGAGATGTGCAGAGTTGATCTCGCTGACACAGAAATACGTCCAGTTGAGGACGAAGATGTACTTTCAGAGAGCGGATCCGTCACCCCCAGGACGATGGTACTAGATAAGGATGTCCTGAGCAACTTCTGCGACAAATGCACCTACAGTTCATCTCATGAAAACTGGAGGGTGAGGGAGTTTGTTGAGGGTTTTGCTGATGACCTGCTTGAATCGCTCAGGAGTTTGTGTGACAGAGAGGCAGATATGGAAGTCGGGGACTTTGTCGGGATTGGAAGCATGTTCGAGTCTTGGAAGGTGTGCAAGCCACTTACGTGCGATCTTTTAGTGCCCTTCTCACCTCCGGATCCGCATTCCTTCCAGTTCTATCTGTGGTGCAACCCCTCCAGTGACATGCCCCCAGACATGCAAGGCTGTGGCAAGATAAAGGTGACCAGGTTTGGAGAGAATGAGGAGGGCTGTCTCTGCGGCTCTGCAAACCTTGGAGAGGACATGCTGTGTCTGTTGCACAGCAGGAATGACGTGCCCAAAGTCGACCGCAGTCCTGAGGAACTGCTCTGCTCCAGGAACACTTCTTTCTTAGCCAAAGATCAAGTCATGAAGTGGTTTCAGATCTCTGTGACCAAAGCTTGGGGACGCATTTCTCACAAATATGACTTTGAGGTCACTTTTCGCAACCTTGATGCTGCTGGCGCCCTCAAGATCCGATTCCGTTCGGGTAAAGTCATCATGTTGAACATTATACCGGTGGTTCAGCTGGAGGATACGGACGCTTATTTTGTCTCACACTTTCCATCAGATTGTGACAGCTCTCCAGATCCATACTGGCCTGTCTCTTTTGCTGTTTATGAGAGGAATTTGCTGAAACATTTTGCTAAACGCCTACCACAGAATTCCTGTCATTTGCACTGCCTTCAGATTGTTACTTTCCTACACAGAAAGCAGACAGGGCTCACAGGAAGAAGTGGCCTCACTAACTACCACTTAAAGACCGCTCTGTTGCACTTGTTGTTGATTGAAAGGCCCTCTGCATGGGGTGTTGAGAGTTTGGAGCACAGGCTCCGAGATGTGCTCAGCTTCTTGCAGAGGAGCCTGCAGGAGAAGAGACTTCATCACGTTCTGATTGGGAACAATAAAGTGCCAGAAGACATCCGGATTCCTCAGGCAGTTTGCAGAGCGGAGCCCATCAATCTGTTCCGGTCTCTGGTGTTACAGAGGGAGCTTCATGCAGCGACAGTAAAACATTTCCACGAGATGTTGAGAAATGCACCTGTGCTCATACAAGAGTACACACCCTACTTGTCAAATGGAGGTTTACACCACAGCCTAGATGAAAGTGTGTGAGCCATGTTCATTTCTTAGGGTGGCTTTATACAATGAAACTTTCACTCAACTTTTGTTGATTGAAATTCAGTTGCGACTGAGTTGCATGATGTAAAGCTCTCTGCAACACACCTGAAACTTGTATGAAACTCAGCAGCAAAACTGTCAACTTTGTTAAACTAGTTTCACGCCCACAGCCAGCCAAAACAATGACACAACATGTCAGATGATGACATCAAACTATAATCATTTCAAGTGACAGTTTCTTATCATCAAAATAAAGAAAAAGAAGACGCTCTCTTGGGTGCTTTAGAGATAGATACATGCAAAGTTGGTAACACTGTCAACAAACAAAGAGCTAAACAAAGTTTGTTCACAGTGCAGTTTGCAGGTGACATTAGTTTAATGCTAGCTTAGTTATAGCTATCCTTTAATAGGCCTATAAAGTTTTGATAAGAATCAGAGCAATTATCTAAAATTTAATCATATATCAAGCTACAACATCATACTAAAGTCAGAAGGTGTCAACAAAGACTTATTTAATGTAGTTTACTTGAATCAACACTCACTGGAGGCTTGTTGGAAAATAATAAGAGATCAAAAATTACAAATTTAGCTTGAAAATATAGTGAACTGAACTGTTAAATGATGTTGCATGAGACTGTTTATCCTGAATTGCCTTATGAAACTGACAAGTTGCATGGAAACTATGTTTCTTTCAGTTTGCAACCTGCAACAAATTGCAAAGTTTCACTGTGTAAAGCCAGCCTTATTTTTAGCACTAGCAGATGTATAAATATCATTCAGTGCTACAAAGAATAATGTTACAAATAGTTGCACCAGATACACAAGTACTGTAATGAAAAGGTGCACATACAACAGTTATTTTAGTTATGGGTGATATATTTGTAGACATATAGTGTTTTTTGCTGCAGCTGCTTCTTTACACTTGACAAAGTATCTATTGTATTAAGAATATGCCCTCCAGACAATACATTAGCAACATTTCAACAGTGGATTCGGTTGTTTGTGAAATCTAGTGGCAAAATGTAGTAGTATCCTACAAGATCTGATGGGTACGTGTTTACCCATGTAACGTTAGAAATTAATTCAGTCTGAAGGGCTGTTTCTGAAGCTTACAAGTCATATTACTTGTTTTAGAGGGATAACCTGGAGGACGGGCTTTCAATACATAGTTCTCTGCCTCTAAAAGAAGCAGCAACAAGTTATTAAGGATGAGACTTTTAGAAATGCATTTCAACATTCCCCTGAAAAAGGACAATGCACTGTCAGTCAGGGAAACACTTAGTTTGGATAGTTTGGGATTATTTGATGTGGGTTTGTAGGAGGTACTTATAAATAGTCAGTATATTACCTACAATAGATAGCAGTTGGCAGGCCTCCAGTTTGTAGAGGAAGAAAGGAAAACTAGCAATGCACTGCTATGGATGGGGTCAGCAGCACAAGGCCCACCTATAAAATCAATGTCAGTTTAAGTGTACACTATATTTGCAGTATTTTCACTGCTACTACTTTGCTATCAGAGAGCCTTTTCTGATTCGTGAACCACACTAACCAAACTCCATAGGCAAATAGGTAATTTTACCTTGCAGATCATGGGAGTTGCTGGTCTACCGCTGCCTTGATCGGTTAGACTGTGTTATTGTGTGACTGTGGTGAATCCTAACTAATCTCTTAAAAAAAACAAGGTCACACAATTACACAAACAAACGGACATATTAAGGCAGTGGAGGAATTTGGTTGAGATGTGCTGACCAGCATCTACTGTAATTAATACACTGATTATCACTAAGTACCTCACACAACCTCATGTCAAATATTCTGAACTATCCTTTTAACAGAAATACCTCTCGTATATTTTACCGGTCGAACAGGAATAATTTGCCAACCAGTATAGCTGTGGCTTTTTTGTGTCCATTCATACTGTTGCAAATCTAATGGCAGCTATTACAGTTTCTAATGTTCATTGTTAAGTACAGCACTCATTTTCTCATTACTTATTTGAAAGCAAAGTTGTTTTTTCTAATGTTTTCACCAGTTATTACACTGTGTTGATGTCAACTCTTTGGCAGAGCTCCAGTTTATTAAACAGAACCACCCTGTGGGGGAAAACAATTCAGTTTTGTTTCTAGTAATACAGACAGAAAAGTCAGATTCAGCACAGTCATGTCTCCAATTTTTATTAGAAAAAGTGCTAGATGTTTGAATGAATCATTGAATCGGTGAATATCTTGAGTCATATTTATCTTACTGTACCTCATCCTCATTATGGTGAGTTCATATATTCCTTTTGATAACAAAAACAGTCCTACATGTCCAATAAAAACACATTTTCCCCTTTAATGTACCTTAAATGTCGACTGATCATGGTAGTCTCTTATTATTACATCAACATTTAAACAGACTCCAGAATTTTAATAGACAGACTCCAGAATAACCATGATCAAAAGCCACAGAAATTGGACGGTTTAAGGTTTTCATCACATCAGTTTTTACAGGCCATAGTCATAGTCGGGTTTCCCCTCGACGTAAGTCTTGTAGAAGGCCTTGTATGTGTCCATACTGTGCATGGTGGCTTTGACAGCTGGGTCATCTGACATGCGCTCTGCCCACTTCTTCAGCTCAGGAGTGCCATCAAGGCAGCTGAAAAAACAAAGGGAATTTTATTATTCACCTAACCGCCAAAATTACAACACATGAACAGATGTACTGTAGTTCTCATGAAGTATGACATATCAGATGCCATGAAGGAAACAAACAAACACGTTCCTGTGAGATTCCCTGCTCTTTATCATGCAGCTCTTACTTTTGTACTGTACACAATCTGTGTACTTTTTTTGCTCCTCTGTATGGTGACCTTTTATGTTTTGAAATGCTTCCATAAATAAAATGTATTTATTTTTAAATTGTCCCGAGAAATTATTACTTGCCTTTGCAGTTCAAAGATCTCCAGTCTCTCAAACCACGGCCACATCATGTAGTCAATCATGGTGACGGAATCACCACCGAAGAACGTGGTCTTCTTATTAACCAGGTCCTGAAAAGTCACCCCATCCAGTTACTGAATGCACTCACACTAATTCCAAGGAACAATTTTGACTTTACAATCTACCAAATGACATGACTGGTGAATGTGTAAAGAAATCAGAGCGCTTGATTTCGCCACCCACCTCATTTAATTTGACAAACTTCTCTTTCAGCTCAGCTTCCAGTCCTGAGACATCATCGCCGTTCCTCCTACCAGTTGGGATCTTGTAGAAGTACGGTGTTATCTGTAGAATAGTCGTGGCATTAATTTAAATATTAAGATAGCAGTAGACAAGTATACAAAAAAACTGGATAAAGATCTTCACATAAGATACCTTAGAAAAATGCTCCAACATCATCTTCTGCTGAGCTTTACCAAAAGGAGAGGGAGGAAGCAGCTTGTTCTCGGGGTAAACCTCATCCAGGTATTCACAGGTGATGGGAGACTCATAGATCACCTCACCAGCAGGTGTCTCCAGAGTTGGAACAAGACCGAGGGGGTTCCTCTCAAGGAACCAGTCAGGTTTGTCTTTCAGGTTGATGTTGATGGTGTCATGCCTGAAAGACAAAAACAGGTTATTCAAATTTTATCAAAATCATCAGTGATGCTATGGTTTTAAAATAAAGTACAATGAAATGTCTTTACTTGATCCCTTTGGCATTCAGCACCAGTCGGGCCCTTTGGGCGAAGGGGCAGAATCTCATGCTGTAAAGCCTGATGTGGCCCTTAGGCACTGGACCAGGTGCAGCACTTCCTAAAAGGCAAGAAAGACAAAAAACAAACAACAGTCAACAGATTTTCAAGGTTCATTTTCAAGCTTTTCCAGCACTTTACAGCTGCAGGAAATTACAGTTTTATGTACAAAATGATTATGAAATCAAATATTATTGTACTACAAACAACAAAAATTATGTTTTGTGATAACATTCTACAAAATATATGACAAAGAAAAACAAAGTTTCACGTTTCTAAATGTGTCACCTGTGTGTGCGTACACTTATACAACCTGGCTGAGCCAATATAACACAATCACTCAAACAATCACTAAACAAACAAGATCACTTTCAATAAAATCTCTTTCATTTTTCTTTTTCAAACCAACGCCCATTTAAAAGGCAATCTCCCAGCAAGCGAGGCTCAAGCAGAGTCCACTTCAGTTTATATGAATTAGGCTCTTGCTGACTTATTTCTGTATCTAAAAAGTGAACAATTCAGTCAATGATTTATGAGAGTGATGTCATTACAATTTTAAGCCACTGCATTAAAATTGAACTGTTTTCAAGGAATTAAAGCACCATTAAGAACCCTGGATATAACAAGAAATGCAACTATGAGAGCATGTTGATTTATGTTTGCTACCATTAGTACCTGAAAGTAACTATTTACAGTTACTTATGTCACTGTAACTTCGACTATTATACTTTTCACTTTATACACAGACACTCAGACACTGTGCACGTTGTTTTTTTTTAGTGGTATTACTATCACCTTGAGCAGTATGAAATGGCTTTCTATTTTTAGATACAATGTAAGAACATGATGCCGTTTCTACACAGCTTTATACATTAGAACATGTAACATGGCCTCATGAAGCCAAAACAAGTATAAACAGTAGAGCTGCAATGATTAAATGATTATGAATCAATTATTAAATTAATCAATGACCAGTCTGATAATCGGTTTGAGCATTAATTGGTTTGAGGTTTTTTTAATCAAAAAAAGAAAAAAAAAAGTCAAAATTCTCTGATTTCAACTTCTTAAATGTGAATATTTTCTGGTTTGTTTACTCCTCTCCAACAGTGAATTGGATATCTTCGGGTTGTGGATAAAACAAGACATTTGAGGACGACATCTTGGGCTCTGGGACACTGATTGACATTTCGTGACATTTTAAAACAAACAAGTATAAATTGAGACAACATCTATAACACTGCTCAACATATAAGTATAGTATAATGAATTCCTCTTTTTTTACATTGTGTATATACTGTATATCTTTCATCTCATAAGGTAAGTACAATACTTATATTTCCATTATCTTTGCTGTAGGTCATTCATTATTGTGTCTTTAGTGTACCACTGTACTGTTTTGTTGGGTAGCTATTGTATTTAATTTGACTGAAGCTGTGAGTGATACTACTGCCCAAGCCTAATTTCCCCTCTGAGGCAGTAAACTGTACTTTATCTTGATCTCAGCAGTTCTTTCACAGTAAAAATCGGTGGCTGTTTGAGCTTGAACCTTTCAGCTTTATACAGTCACACAAGAGAGGTCAAGTGTTCCAACTGCAGTAACAGTATATTTAAAATGAGTAACTTATACAACACTAAAGAAGCCTGAGGCACTTATCTGATATTTTAGTCGCCTTTTAAATCTGTTTGTCATCAGAGTAACCACAGAGAGTCGCTGCAGGCCGTGTTAAATCAATCCTAAAAGTGCACTGAATTCGAGATGATGCTCAAATTAAAAGCTGATTATGTGGACTATTTGCAATACTGTCAGGTTATCTAGTGATAGCTTTAAGAACGGAGCGGAAGAGGTCACATAACGCTTTATCACAATGACTTTGCAAAAATTTCGCTCCCGTCACGCTTCATGTGCAGAGCACAATGAACGTGATAGCTAACACCCAGCAGCTTGTAAAGTTCAGTTTCACGCAGGTTTAAATGTAAAGCAATGCATTCAGTGGAAAACAAAGCGAACACACACAAACCTCTGATATGCACATAATTTTAGGATTTTAGGAAGTGAAACTATTCTGCTAATCGTAGTTTAGCTTGCCACCGACAATAAATGACATAAGCAAACGCAATATGCTTTTTCAGTTAGTCGTAGTCGCTGCGGCGTCTACCTTACCTTTGGAGAAACACTTTTCAGTTGACATGTTTACACTTCAGGCGATGAATGAAATCAGTGTAAATATGGCCTTGGCACAGGACAATAAGCGACACGGTGAGCGCCGTGTCTGTGGCAATATACCTACTTCCTGTATGGGCGTGTCAGATAAAAGCTTCAGCCAATAGGGTGGTTTCTTAGGAGTTCTTTTGTTGCTATGGTTACATTCACTCGTTTGTTGATGGCGGTGGTGTCAGCAAAAAGTTGAATTTTACTGTGTAACTTTATTCTTTTCTTAAAATGGATAACATTGGAAGTTTAGAAGTGAGGTATGTTTCCGCTACAAATATACTATCTATGTTTTAATTAAGTACACTATAAAATATAAACATTAACAATACATATACACCGTTAATGTACTGTTTTGCTAAGTTAGCTTAACTGACAACGTAACCGCTAGTTTCTGTCGAAACGATGGTCATCGGTGAAAAACTATGGTCAGGAGTGGAAGATTTTTCTCGCATTTTTCATTCTCTACAGTGTGAAAAAATAGCACATTCTCTCTTTGGATCCTTAGTTAGAAACTACATCTGAATTTCTCAGATGAAGAACCGCAATTTTTAAAAAATAATTTGTTCAGTTTAACGTAATTAAAGACAAAGGCTAATACAATACACAAAAGGTATGCAAAAACCTCAGTAACGTGTGGCCCAGGTGTACAGGCAACGTTATATAGAGGAGGGGTTAATTCATAGCGCCAACTTTAGTCAAAGATGTCAGGTCAGCTATTATGTGGTAACTTAACTGTTATAGTGGTAGCTATTTAATTTTAATTTTATTTACTGTCTTCATTGCTTTAGAGTTCTTTTAAGCTTTTATGGCATCCACATAGTCATTGACTTTATTTTTAAAAACACTAAAGAGTTGTTTACTTAGAACCACTGAGCTCACATTTGTGAATGTGGAATTTGTATGTACCATCTCCCATCTTTAAGTTAAATACACCAAACATCCTCAAAACAAAAAGATAAGCCCAAAGAAGAAGGGACTTAGATTTTACAAAAATAGCACTCAGACTCAATGTTCCATTTGTGTCTTTATAGGAAAGACTTTGCTGGGTAGATCTTGTGAATTAATGTAAATGGAACCTCTCACTTTGTTAGTAAGAAAATATTTGTTAGGTAAGGACCATACTTTTCTCCAAAGTACATTCTCTATCATGCCATTCCAAAATGGGATCATGTAAGGAATTGTCACAATGTGTTTGTGGAATAAAGATTGCACAATTTCTGTATTTTACCTTAAGAACTTCTCAGTCGGCATGATGGTAAGTCTGTATTTCTGACATTTTATATTAAATATTAAATTTGTTGGAATTTTTGTCCCTTAACTTTCCTCGAGGAACTTGAGTTATTTTCTCTATCCATCTAAAAAAAAAGTTACAACCTCCTCAAGTCTACATTTAACATTAATATTGGGTGAAAGTTTAAATTGGAGTTTAAAGTTTTGGTGCATAAAAACTAAGCAGACCTCATTTGGCCTACCAGTGAAATATGACTTTGGAGGATTACCTTCACACTAATCAATATCATCTTGCTTTCAGCCTACAACTACATAAATTAACAAAATGATCAAACAAGCTTGACACAAAGTTGAAAAGAGGGTGACTAGAGGTTTAAAGGCCTGTCCACACCAAGAACAATAACAATAACTATAAAAAATATTGTTCTAAAGTCATTCTAAGTGAAGTGAATGGAGGAGTCCACACCACAACTATAAAGCTGCGGTCTGGACTAGAACTATATTTTTTATGTTCAGACCGAATATCAACCAGTTTTCAACAAGGAATTCATGTTGAAATCCTGATTGGTGTCTGGGTATGCTAATATATGAGTAGCGCATGCTGGGGGGTTAATTAATATTTGTTTGTTTCACTCCCTCCAGGTGGATACAAGGTTTTACAAACAAGAGTTTCAAGTTTGTCGACAATAAAACAGCATGTTACCCATGTGGGAGTCATATCTGTTTCCTGAACCTGGAGACGAAAATGCAAAGTGTGCTTCAGAGTCCTGGCAGAGGCATTGGTACATTGACAGCCAATGGCAACGGTGGGATTTTTGCTTTCTCTGAGCAAAAGTTGTCCCCATCTATATTTGTGTACATTTTCCCTGAGTTAAAGTTAAAGAATGAACTAAAAGGTAAGGCAGTTTTATCTTACAGCTGAGGTTAGTAGCTAAATTTATGCAATTGCCACAGTATTCCAGTTTGTAGGTGTGGTTTTATCTATTTTACTTACATTTTCTTCAGAGGTGTATTGTGTTATTTATGTTTGTTTGCATACATCCCTCCTACTTTTATTTTCTTTATCACAAATCCTAAAAAGTCACCATTGATTCTTTTTGTAGGAACAGCACAGCTGGACTATACGTCTCTGACATTAAGTGATGGTGGTCCTTATTTGGGCGGTTGCTCCTCTCTTCCAGACCACACCATAACAGTGTGGTGAGCCACTGAAAGCACTACACTACCTTATACTGCGTGCTACATATTTTCAGTTATGTTTATTCAGGCAGAGCTCTGTTACTGTAACCATGACTGTGTGTTGCAGGAACTGGGAAAGCGCTGAGCCAATTTGTTCACACAAGGCTGGGTGTGATGTCATTTCTTTGGTGTTCAACCCTCTGAACTGGCTCCAGCTTTGTGCTTTGGGCACTAAATCCCTCACTGTCTGGAATATTGAGAAAAGTGCCAGCTTTCATGTCCTGAAACCAAGGTAAAGGAGACATGACTGTACAAGCAAGTAGTTCAAATCTAAATTGATATGGACATACAGTTTTATGTGCAGTGAATGTGATTTAACTGATAGATGAAGCAATATTACCTGCATTTATCATTCACAATAGCAAAAAAAAAAAAAAACTTATTAGGATTATTAAAACTTGAAGATTTAGTCAAGTTACAAACATCATTAGTTGTGTACAGGGCAAAAAGTAGAGTATTACCTGAAACCTTACAAAAGTTGTTTGGTTTTAGTTCAGTGGACGAGGATTATAGAAGGAAATTTGATTTTAAGCATCAGTGTGCACTTTAAAGCAGATGTGTATCTCAATGGCTGGTGGTCTGGTCATGGTCTGGGATTCCCTACAAAATGATTTACATGGTTTTACAAATATATTTAGTTGAAGAATGTGTAGAAAGAAAGAATAATTAGATCATATGAAAGTAATGAGTGAACTGAGTGAGTTTTTTTTTTGTTTTTTTTTTACATGTGTGTAATGGCTGGCAGGTTTATTGATTAATTTGAACCATTTTATGTATCTTTTTCCTTTTTTGGAGATTTGAATTACATGAGCAGAGATGATAATACACTGTCAAACAATATTACATAGACCTATGTCGTATTTATCATGTTGCAGTGTGATAGAGCTTCCAGCAACTGATGGGTCCATTGTTGAGAGATTGGTGACCTCCTCTCCTGCCGTCAGCGACAAACAGCTCTATCATGGTCCAGAGATGCCTCCATCAGCCATCACAGGGCTCATGGGAGATGAGGCAGAAAACATTTTGGTACTGTCCCTCTGTTACCTTAATACCGAAATAAATAAATACAGTTTAATCAACTAATATGTTTGTTTTGGTGATACAGCTGTGGTTTTTGGACCTGTGAATCTAGTTGTTGGGAAAACAATTTTGTTATCAGCCAAACAAACAAAGACAAAATGTAAACTATTAACCAAACTGCTCATGTGTTTACACAGACTAAACTGTGCACCAAAGCCAGACTAACTCCTACTGCCATCTGCTGGACAGCCACATCAGAGCTTTATGTGGGCTGTGTGGAAGGCTTCCTGCTTCTCGTTAGCCCAGAGAGTCTCTCTGTCTCGGTCCTCTTCAACCCCACAAGTAAACAAGCACATGCACATGCAGTGGGACACTGGGAAGATATTTAGTCACTTGGACTATTTCTACTCTTAGAAATATTTGCTTAATTTTTATTTTACTTTTATTTAGCCCCCGATGCCATCCCTGAACTCAGACAGAGCAACTTTGAAGGTTTAACCCTTAGCAAGAACGGCTTGATCGCTGTAGGAAAGGTACAAGCTCATGCGCCTATTAACATCTGCCTGTCTCAATTAAGCTGGGTTGCACCAATTTTAAATCAGGTTTTGCTAACCTGATTAGAACTAATCTTAGATTAAATTAATCTTTGATGGTGCAACTCAGTCTTAATATGACTCAGTTCAAAATTTAATGGAGAATCGTACATTACTCAAGTACTCCAGTCTAAAAGCTCTTCAAAATGCTTCTGTTTGACAGGAGAGTGTGGTGCACTGTCTGCAAATCAAAGGGACTAAAATCAACATCACACAAACATGGCAACTAGAACGACCTGTCTCAACAGCAGTGTACTCCCCTGACTATGAAACATTACTCTTCTCTTCTAATACAGTAAGTACTTAAATCTACTATAGCATGGCCTATTGTGCATAAAAACACATGTTGTGCAAATAATAGTATTATACTTGAGAGAAATCTGAGAACACAGGAGGCTTTGTCTTCTACAGGGACAAATTTATATGTTGACCCCAGCCCAGTCAGACAAGATCGTGAAGGTCCTGGATGTTCTTGGTGGCAACTTTGTGGCAGCATCTTTCTTGCACACCGACGAGAAAATTTGTGTGGTAAAACATTTGTGTTGCTCTTGAATTACAGTGTCTAGTGATGACATGTGTAATTTAGGTCAGTGTCTTTTAAGTCACTTGTGATATTTGTGTTTTTGCTGGTTGCAGTCAGTGAGGGACTCCGGAGATCTGCAGCTGTGGTCCGTAGATGGCAACTGCCTCGGTTCCCTGTCTCTTCAAACTGAGGTCAGATTCTCAGCATGTGAATATTCAGAACATGTTAGTAGAGCCACATGAATACAATTCTTTGGCAAGCATGTGACATAAATTACATAAAACAAATAATTAAAGCTACTACAAGAAGTTTGCAATTATTCTTCATGCCCACCACTGGGTCAAATTCTCCTTTAAATCAGATGAAACAAGCCTGCGTTTACATTTTCTGAGGCAAAGTTACAGTGAAGAGTTCAATATCCAGTTAAAATTAAGTCGGAGATTTTTATTCTCATAATTTTATTTTTGATGTATATTTTGTTGTTATTACAGTGGAACCACTACCGCTTTTGTCCACAGGGGCATCACACAATATGAAAGTTCCTTATAGTATCTTTAAGTTTAACAGAACAGAAGTAAATTAAAAACTTGTAATCTGTGTCCGTTTAGGTGACAAGTTTAGCCTGCTGTCCTATTGCACAATATGCAGCAGTTGGAACGGCTTCAGGAAATGTCCTCTTCATTGACCTGAACAATGAGCAGCAACCTCGCCTGGTGCACCAGGTTTATCTCTACCACACTCCTGTGGATCACCTAGTGCAAGTATCCTCCATCCATGTGATGTTTTCAGTTTAACACTACTTTTCCATTTCTGGTCCAGAAACCAAATTAAAATTTTACAATTAATGGTTACAGATATTCTTATTGTGTGCATATACTATATGTCTGTGTGTGTGTTTGTGTGGGCTTTTACAGTTTTGACCAAGAGGGGCACTACCTTCTCACCGGTGCCTCTGATTCACACATCTATGTACTGGAGGCGAAACCATCAAAGAGGTTTTCAGTAATAGGATACACAGGTAGATACTCTTTTTAATTTTGTGCAGTTTTATGTTTAAATGTTTGAAGATAGAGCAAAAACAAGCTCAGCTGCATTCTTTTGTCATTTGGTTTTCTTTTCCAGTTGTTCCTGGAGCCATTCTGTCGCTTTCCGCTCAGTGCATCAGGGACTGTGAGCAGGTGAAAGTTCTTGCACTGTGCACTGGACAGGAGGACACAAATCACGATGGTAGCCTGCTTACACTGCTCTCGCTGCCTGCACAGGACCTTACAGGTAAAGCACTGATGGAGCAGATTAATTCACCACTATCTCTAGATTTAAAATTAAGACAGCACTGATTAAACACAAGCCATCATACAATTATTGGGTGTACATGCAATCATATGGTACTCAACTGGACATTTTTATCCAAATGTTTAGACGTGTCGTCACTAACACTGTTAAAAAGATATAAAAATGACTGAGTGGTTTACTACTTTGTTTACAGTCTAGAAAATAATGTTGAATAAGATAGACCATGTCAGGCAGGACTCTAGAAGAAAGTGCAGACACTGAGTCTGGGCATACCTGCCTACGTTTAGGTTTCAAAATACAGGAGGATTTTTCCTTCTGTGTGCTGAGCTGTTGTTATCAAATTGAAATGTGACTGCTACAGCTGTTTGAGAGGTGCACATGGAGATGCACAGTCTGTGCACCAGACCTGTCACCTTGCACTTGGTATTTATTTTTCAAATCTCAACTGAGGTTGCAAAATATTAAACTGAAGGTGTAATGCATGGTTTTGCACCCTTACCCCAGATACAAACTTATTTATGTGTTTATGACGATTATTCATAATAACATTTCAGGGCCATGCAAATTATGTGAGTTTCGGTAGAAACAACAGAACAGGAGGGCACTGGGAGATGGCCATAAAATACGGGAGAAACCCGGGAAAAATGGGAGTGTGGGCGGGTATGGTCTGGGGTGGGCTGCAGATGAGAATTTGTTGTAGTTGATATACATGCTGAGGCTGATACAGTCCTTTTTTAAACAAAAGTACCAAGACCAGCTTCTAAAGAATCCCTCAGTATTATTGTAGATGTGTAGATGCAGGATTGGCAGTTGTCACTATGGACAGAGATTGTTTAAGCTAAACATAAAAAGGAGTCTGACTTTTTCTAATTACTTCTTTATTTAAATTGTAATGCATTTAAAACTGTGTTATTTGTCTCTGTTGACATACAGGTCCAGATTGTGTAGACCGACATGGTTGCTTGTCTACTAACATCCTTAAAGTGTCCACATACAAAGTGCCTCATCCACTTAAATCCTGTGTTCTGGGAGTCAGTGAGGTCTTTGGTTACTGCCAGAAGAAGAAAACTCTTCAGCGACTTCAGCTTCCTCAGGTTGATTGCTGCCTAATGTGGTTGATTCTTGTGATCCTTATTTTCTGTCAATGATACAACTATATAAAACTATCACTGCAACTATTTGTTTTAAATACACAGTATTTCACAGTATACTAATAAGACGTAATAAGGTGGACTTTGTATTCAGTCAGATGAAAACTAGGAATGATAGGTTCCTTATTAGGTAGTTAACAAATAGAGCTGTGTCATAATTGTACACCATACAATCAATGGTACACTAATAGACGATGCAGAAATAATATGCTCTTTATAAGACAGTATTGGACCCTTTATTAGACCCTTATTTGACTTTATTAGAAGGTTATTTACAACAGCAACAACAATACAACAGAGCTGTACTGTAAATTAAAGTATACAAAATATAAAAATAAAAATGAAAATGATACACTGAAGTTTACTTCGCAGTTCTATTGTAACATGTCTCTAATTACTAATGCAGTCTAATAACAATCTAATAAAGTATCTAATACTATTTAATAAATAACACATTTCATAGTTCTTGTCTAATTTGATACCAAGTACAGCCTGTTATGTCTTATTATTGTGTTGTAAAATAAAGTGTGAACCTTTTTTTGAATATAAACAGTTATCCCGGGTGTGTGTTCCTTATCAGTTTAATTAACACATATAAAGTCTTTATCCTGCTCCCTGTTTTTTGGCCCAGGACGCAGACAGTCTCTCCAGTCAACAGGTGGTCCAGCTGAAACCAGAGCAAGAAGTGGAGAGTCATCCTCTGGGCCCGGACTGTCTCGTTCTGTCTCCACACAAGTTATGGCTGGCCTCTATGGGCCAAGATGGCCTGCTACGCATCAGAGAAACTGCTTCCATGGTAGGAGCTAAGTTAATTCTGTTTTTATTTATTTATCGTTAATGTTTGAGTCATATGTTCATTGTCAGTTGTGTGCTGTTGCTACACCACCAGGAGCGGTACATTGAGCTGCAGTGTCATTCATACCGTGTTGATGGAGTTGGGAGAGTGTCGTTCTCTGCAGACAGCCAGACGCTCCTCACTGCTGGCTTTAAAGATGGCTCTCTTCTGTGCTCTAACCTCAGGTAAAACAGAAAGCAGTCTGTCTCACACAATGCACTGCTGTGAACAGTAGAGGGAACTGTTGCTCGCAGTAGTGATGTCACTCTTACACAGTTTGATTCGGTGCACATAAAACGATATTTTTCCACTCTCAGCATTGGCTGTGGGGGACAAAAGTAAACAAACACAACTGAAGTGGTGGGTTGAAGGGGATCGTGGTCATAATCTGTTGGAAAACAAAGCTCCAATAAACTTCACAGCACCGCTGTGTCTCCCAAATGAATCAGATCCCACTCACATTCCACATCTGCCTCCTCTGCTTGCTCCTGCACGCTTTTGTTTTGAAGTTTAAAAACCTTTTCTTCTCTTAGCCCTTACTACTTAAATCACTGCTGTATTAATGTTCCTTTTTACAATTAAAATAGAATTAGATTCCTGTTAATGTGGTCTTTTCATGGAATTTGTTGACAATAATACAATGTGGAATATCAACAACAGTATACTTTAGGGTAATTCTACTCTTACGTTTGCTGTAAGGTTTAATTTAATGTAAAAAAAAAAAAACATTATAAGCCAGAAGTTAACAAACAACTTTACAGTCTGCTTTATCTCCATCTTATGTGTCTTACATGGCTCTATACAGAATTGAAGGTGTGGATGCTGGTAAGGTGAATGAAGCTACTCAGTACAGCCAGTCTATGGATCATTTCCTCAAGAACATATTCAATACTGAGAATCCCATCCTCTTTGAGTGGCCTGAGTGGGGCCAAGGGTCTCCTGCTGGCACTGAAAAACCAGAGGAAAGTGAGGTAAATAATATGCTACTCCTTCTTTACTAGTATATTAATACTGTTTAACAGTGTTGGTCTTTGTTGCTTGACCCAAACAGTACACTGCAATTAGCCCTTCCTAAGTCCCGCCCCCTTTCGGTCCATTACCTTGGTCAACTTTCTCTTTTTTTGCGATGTTTCTGGATGTTCTTGATATATGTAAAACCTGGTTTGAATATTCCAGTTTAAAAGATATAAAATTATATTCATTATTGCTAATGCAAAGGGCTCATTCACTACTTAACTAGATGAACATTTTAGCAGTGTGTCAAAGCAAATGCTTTTATTTATCTGTATAGTATGTGCTTTATTTTTATGTGTGTTGTTAACACTCTGTAGGTCAGTGTTGGAGAAGTGAATGTGGATGTGACAGAGCAGGATGAGAGTTATGCTGCTCCACCTTCACACCCCACCTGGTTGGAAAGCAGGCGAGCGGCGGTCAGTGACTAACATGCTGTAATATTTGCGGTACTGGCATAATGTCAGCTATGTTTAGATACTTCTCTCGTGTCTCTACGACGTTGCAGGTGGAAGGTTACGAAAGTGCCCTTTGCACCTGTGTGAGATATCTTGCTATGTTGCTTTTGGCAGGTTCTCTCAGCAACAGCTTGATTTATCGCCACAGTGACTGAGAAAATCAACCAATTAGCAAGTGGTAAAGTGCTGCAAAGCAGATAAGCATTTGTAAAAAAAAATGTTCAGTACTTTGTCATCTGACAAAACTCTTGATAACAATAAATTGATTCTGAAGGTGTGGCAGTCTATGTGGGCAGAGGCACTTTCCACCTTGCTTTTATGTTACAGCATGCTTTCTAATCTGACTCAGCCGTGTCCTTTGAGGACTTCTGTTTAAATCAAGCTTCATCATGTTCAGTGATGAAGTGCTGGATATTATATAATTTATTTTCCTTCCCCGTCTTGTAAAATTAATCATTAACACAAATGACAGTCATGTAGGTTTACGTATGGTCAGAAGATGTTGTGATTCTTGTGAATTTGATGACATGCATCCTTAAATGCTAATTGATTCACTTTGCTAGAGTTGAAATATCTCACGTTTTCAATGTGTATATTTTGAGCAGGTTATAAAAGAAGACAACGAGCAATATTCTGAGACAAAGGAAAACATGAGGAAAACCATTAAAGAGTTACGTGACGCTGTAAGTGACTTTATTACATATGTGTCTATTTTAGTCCTTACTTGAAACTACTACTAGAGTTTTTAACTGGTCATGAAACAGTCTCAATTTAATACGGATGCTTCTATATGACATGCATAAGTAAATCAGACTATCAGCGAGAAGATCGGATATTTCTATATAGTTGCTCTTAATGCCTGTCACCGGGTCAGATTCTCTATGAAATTCCCAGGCAAAGTTACAGTGAGTAGTATGGTAGCCAGGTAAAAAGAAGCAGAAAGAGATTTTTATTTTCATAATCTTATGTTTGAGATTACATTTTGCTGTTATGGCAGTGGAAACACCACCGCTTTTGTCCACAGGGGCCTCTAAAATCAAACAAAATATGAAAATTCCTTGTCATAGCTTTAAGAAGATTGTCAGAAGTTCTTGAGCAGGAAAAATATCATAGCAAACAAATCATGCTGACAAAACATCACCCCACAGTGCATGTAAGCACAAATACTGTGTCATTAAACATGTCTGGTAAGTGCTTCTTAATTCAGTAAGACTTATCCCTGTAATTACTGTATATGCAGAAGCTCACTATTTAGGGCAACAAACACACACACAATCTCACACACATCTCAAAACTGAAGGAGAAAAATTGTATGTTTAATTCTGGTAATAAATATCAAGGTAATTTATTATCGCCATACAAGTTGTAATTCCTTCATGCTAAACACACATGCATATACAGTATATGTACATGAATATATAAATAAATACTATATAAAAATGTCAACACTGAAATTGGAAGTGAACCAATGGTATCTCAAAGCATCAACAGTCTGTCTTGAGAACATTTTAGCCAAACGCACCCCTTTCATTTCCAGTTTTATTGGTTTCTGGCAAATAAAATAAACAATATGTTTGAAGTCCATCATGAAAAATACATAAGAAAAAGTGGATAGTACTAAAAGTAGAAGTTTGTCTAACAGAAAATGACACAACTAAATTGTGTTTCCTGTACTGTCAGATCCAGGAGATGATCCGTGAAAATGAGAACTGCCCAGAAAACGAGCGTCTGGAATTACATGAATTCAACCTGGATGTTGATGGGCAGAGGAGATTGGATGCTATGGTGGAGGAGGAAGCTACTCGGGTAACACCTGCACACAAACATGAATGCAATGAAGCTCTAATTTTGCTTTGAGGTCATGATGGCAGAGATTCTTAATGCGGTCACATTGTAGGTGAAGAATGAAATCGCACAGGAGATTTTAGCAAGATATTACCTCTGTGATGTCCTGAAGAGAGAATGCTGGGATTCTCTAAAGGTCAAAAGCAGATCTATTAAGGTAAGATGGCTCAGGACTGAGCTTTTTTTTTTTTTAGTGTCACAGTATGCAATGATCTATCCTAAGAATTTTAACTCATATCTGTCTGTCTACCACAGGCCTTTCACTCTGAATATGAGGTGAAGAACTACCCTCTAAAAGGGCGAACAGAGAAAGAGCTGGAGGACCTTCGCAGGGTTGAGAATATGAGGAAGCTTGAAAAGGCTGCTTGCACCGTAAGCAAAACTGATCCACAGGCCTGAACAGCGTGTGGTTTACATTCTCATTAACACGTGAAGAGTTAGAATGACTCAGATGATATGTTGCCTGTTTTTGTTGAGAAACAGAAAGGCAGCACGAAAAGTTGCAGCAAATAGCACATCAGAATTTCTATATCTTCTAAAAGCTCTGACGATGTAATCTCCTCAGCGTGTGGGTTTTCACTCTGAAAATACATTTTATAGCAAAACCATTCAAGTCGAAACAGGTTTCCAGCTGGAGAATAATTTGATGCTTTGAATCACAGTCCTATGTGTGACCTTTTGCTGTTGTAACTTTTTAAAATGCTTGAATACATGCCAGTCCACCAGTGTTGAAACCTTTCTAGATTTATGGCCGTGTGGCCAAATGAGAGTTGTTAAGATAGTTCTCTTCACTGTAATATTCTTTGGGTGAAGTTTATAATCTCATGGCCACAGATTCAGCTCTCAACATGTATTTCAGCTCTCTCATTCAGAGTGTCTTTCTCCACCTTTCAGCTGCAGCAGAGCAGCCTAAAGAAAAGTTCCAACACAGCCAGCATGAAGGAGGTAGAGCAAGGCAAGGAAGGGCATGAGACAGAGAGTGCTGCTTTAACAGGAAGTATCTCCACCCAGTTAGGATGTTCAAATTCTTACCTCTACGACCAATTCAGCCTGAAAACCAGAGAACAGAGGATCAACCAGATGATTCTGTTACAGGTGGGAGCCTGTTCAAAAAATGTTGGATCTCAGCAAAAGTGTGATTATACAGTATTTAGTAGTTTCACAAAACACACACTTAGGCTGGGGTGTACCAGCAAGGATTGATTTGTAAATCCAGTTAAATCATGGTTTAACAACTAACTATGTTGCACTTAAATGTTTAACTCCAATTTAAAATGTGATCTAGTGTTGAAGTGGTTTAATTTTAAGATTGGTGCCTTTTTGAGATGGGTTGAGAAAAATAATCAATTTCCTTGAGGAAAGTTAAGGGACAGAATCAGTCAAATTGAGTTTAGTGATGAATCTCTTCTTTCTTTCACCACCATTGATAATTCGGCCAATTTTTCAATGGAGAAATTAGAGATTTTTTTTTTCAAATCTTTAGGTAGCTACCAAACAAAGTCATGTTTTGTTAACTTTTTTGCCAGCTAGCTTTGCAAACAAAGTCACATTTTGTCAACTCTTTATCCAGCTAGCAAACAATGATTAAACTCTATTTAATTTTGGTTTAAATCACTAAACTTGGATTTACTGAACTGAGGTTAGTTTTCCATTGTGCAACAGAACACTGCTTAATTTCAAATCTGGATTTACTGATTTCTAGCCTAGTTTTGTATAACTCTGTTCGTAACTAATTTTAATCTTGTTGGTGCAACCCATTCTTGACCAAAAAATTAATGAAATAAAGAAAGTAAAGTAAAGAGCATATAGAATATGTGATCTGTGAACTGTCTTTACTGTTACTAATTATTGTTATCATGATCATAAATAATTGTTTTTCTTTGCCAAATTTAACTCAACTCTGAATGCAGGATGTGATTTATCGCATCAAGACAGCGTTCGATGCTGACTTTGAGGCCATGTACAGGCAGAAAGTGCAGGAGCTCAACCGCATGCGGAAGAGGAACAGACGCATCAGGAAGATCATGGAGGTGCTGGACATGAACGAGGAGCTGTGGGAGCCCAGCCTGACCATCAACGAGCAGCCAGAGAAGCTGTTCACTGTGGACGACTCTGAGGTTACCAAACTCTTTGTGAAACATCTAAACAGTTGGCAAAGTTCACAGAAAGTTCAACAAACAAAGTGTATACCCTTGACTACTTTGTGGTGTGTTTGTTTGTGTGAAATTCTATGTGATTATCATCATAATTATGTACCTTTGTTTGACCTTAGATTAAAGCAGAGAAATACTTCACCCCAGAACAGCAAAAGGAGGCGGAGAGGAAGAAGCTGGAAGAGCAAAGACGTTTGGCTGCCAAGGTATGCTTACATAATAAATGTGTTTTTGTTTTTCAACTCTTGTTTGTCACTATTGACAAATTCTTCAAATACTTCCATGTATGTAAAACAGCATCTATGGTTAACAGTGACAAAAGTAAGAGTAAATTTAAGTCCGTTACCAAAAAGGAAATTCAACACCTTAATATCTTATGTGTCCATGTAATATACAGTCAGGAATAAGAGTAGTTCAGTTCTGTCACAATGATGAGGTTTTGTCTTTCTATTGCAGGATGATGCGTTCAGAGACAGGGCTCTGGATGATATGATGGATGGAGTGCTTGAAGTGACAAAAGAGAACATTTTGAAAAAGGTGAGTCAAAATGTCACAGCTTTGTGAAACACTGATACTGTAAGAACTGATCCTACATATATAATCTCATTAAAAAAAAAAAAATGTACAAAATGGTATCCATGTTCATTTTCTTGTGAAATATTTTCTGTTTGCATGTTTGATCAGTTAATGTAGAGACCATTTTTCCACACATGGAATTGCACATAACACTGTCCTCTGTGTCAGTTTAAATGTTGAAACCAGGCTGATGTAAAGAGCTATTGGTAAAGTGGTCAAATCCAATTTTATTAAATTAGCTGGTTTGAATCTGCAAAAGTAGATACATATAAATTGGCTATCAGCAACTTTTTTCAAACATCAATACAAAAACATTTATTTGGTTTCAGCTTCTCAAATGTGAAGATTTGACGGTTTTCGTTGTCATATACAATAGTAAACAGAACATCTTTGGATTTGGGACTCTTGGTGAAATGAAACAGGACATTTGAATACCTGTCCTTCAGCTGTGGGAACATATAATGGGTGTTTTTCAATTACTGATTTTATAGGATAAAGAATTATGGTGATCTTTTAATGAAGAGATGGAGTAATTACACGCACATCACATAGGTGCAAGGCTATCAGAAACTGTCAAAGAAAAAAGGTAACACCTGCACACTTACTCCATGCCACAAAAGTTTAATGACAACATTTCAATCCCATTTGGATCTTTGTCAGGTCAGAATGTTTGAACAATGAAAACCACAGCCATATTTATACATCATGCACCTCAGTAGGCTGACAAGCTCTTTGACAGCAGGTGTTGTTTACTATTCAAACAACATTCAACAACAATTCAATAAATTACATACAGAAAAGTACACAGAGAAAAACATTATTACAAAAGCCATACGTCAAAACATTGAGCATATATGAAAACATATAATTCATCATCTCGTATATGAAAATGTATATGACCTGTGTTCAGAAATATATAATAGATAGGACGCAAGAAAAAGAAAGACTTATTACCATCCCTCTAAAGGTTAGCCAGATCACATCACAACAAGGTAGGAAAAAACACCTGTTGGATAAATAACCAACCAACATTTTTACAAATATGTCTGTCAGGGTCTAGAATATTTTTATAGTGTCATTATGATACTGACATTTGCTATTATTATTTTAGAGGAAATATTTTATTTCATACTCTCAATTTAGACCGTCTATTCATTCAGAAAATAATTGGAAGATGTGCTAATGTAAATGTTATTTTTGTATTTTGATTCAGTTGTATTATTAGGTGTTCATTTATCAAGTGATTACAGAAGAGCACAGAGTAGTAAACATTTTCGAATGTCTGGGAGAGTTACACAGAGAAAAGAGTAAAAGAAAAATGAAACCCTTTCCTACCTTCCGTCCTGCTGACATCTCTCATGATGTACACAAAACACATTGCAGCCAAAAATTAACTACTAACACAGTAAAGTGTTGTTTTTTTCTAACCTGAATTCTTTTCTAGTCAGTGCCAGTTGAATCAGTCAAATCAGCATGAAGGGCACATAGTTTCTATTGAACTGACTCCACAGGAAATACCTCCGCCTGAGTTTGTTTTGACCAAACCTGACATCCAATGGACTGAGGAGGAGAAGAAAGTCTACAAAGAGTATGAAAAGAAAACCAAAGACCTAAAGGAGGAGAAGGACAAATATATAAAGGTTTTACAGTTATTACAGTTGATACATGTCACAGTTCTGCTTTGTAATGATGAGAAATATGACTTATATATGACTTAGAAATATAACTTCTGATCAGTGGATCAATATGAGTCATCTAATGAACTCTGTGATTGCAGTCACTGGAAGGTGAAGTGAAAAAACTGCAGGAATCCACCAAGGATGCGACTGTAAAGTTTGATGAAACTTTAACAAAGCTGTTTGAGAAGAAAATTAAATGTGACATGGCGATATCTCAGGTGAGACAACACACAGGTAGACACACACGCACACAAACAGACTCATAACAAGAAAACAATCTGCATCATATTCCTTTTGTTTCCTTTTTTTTCATTTTCACCACACAAGATAAAAGACCCTTTCTTCTCATTGTGGTTTCTTCCTTGAGATAATTATGAGATATGATATCTTGTGTATGTGACACCTTAAAAAATCCTGATTAATGTTTTTTTTTAATGTATTTTACAGGAAGAGCTCAAGATTACTCATCTCAGCTGCTCAGTACTTGTAGAAGAGGAGATGACAAATGGA
>JAJHUR010110453.1:0-16855 GCA_027495735.1 Lutjanus campechanus | reverse complement strand
ATTATATTTATATAGTCACAATAATGTTATACATTGTACATTATTAATTTCGGTACCACTGCTGATAAAGTCAGCCTCTCAGACTAGTGTTGCTACCGCAGCTTTGTTCTCACTATAAATCGCTCATTCCCCAGACGTATTACTTATGCAGTTCTTTTGAGTAACAAAAAGCTGAAGTATGATATTTCTGACCTATGATATAGTCGATTGATAATAATTAAATATGCTGTGTGGGAAGCTCTCTCCCTCATCAAATAAGCCTGCGATTACAGTAATAACTGGCGCTTCAGCTTCCACAATCACTGCTCCTCCTGGTGGATAAACAGACCATTGCAACTAGTTTCTAAAAAATGAACTTGTGGGCGTGACGGGTCGGCCCCGTGTTCTCTACGTCATCGCGGGGGATCTCATTAGTGCTAAGGCCCCAGCCAGGTGACGACAGGGGCCTGCCACGGATCGGTCTGGGCCCTACCAGGGACCAAACGGAAATTTTAAGTGGCTGGATCTGTACCTGGGAACAGGCAGCTCTCAGCCCGCTGCTGTGCACTGACTCGGTGGGTGCAACAACAGAATATACAGAAGGATCACTTTTCTGTAATGTGTAGTAAATGAAACAAGTGGATAGTGAAATCAAATTCTAATATTGCATACACAGTTTTTATGGCTGTTCACAATGATATTGATTCAAGGAACAACAGAGACATATGAAGAGTTTTTCCCTGAATAATTGTGAGCAACTTCAGGTAAAAAATATATTTCCATGGCATTATTTGCACTTTCCCAAATAACGTAGATTTGGATGCATAACTGGACTATTGGTGTCAAACGGGACATGAACTGTGTCCTGTCACCTCCTCTGTATGCACACTTTCATACTCTCTATGCTGAATCACCTGACTTTATCGCCACTGTGACAAGAAAGGTACTTGTCAGCAAACTGCGGCTCCAGAGCCTCATGTGGCTCTTTTGTCCCTCTCTAGTGCTCTCTGTCATTTTTGTAGACCTGAAGTGATTCAGACATTCTCCAGTTGTAAAAATGTGCAGATTATACACCGAATGGTAAAGAGCGTTTTAATATTTCGTCAACTAAAATATGTGTCATAGTTTACGTCTACGGCTTGGCGCCTCTTCCTTTAAATTTCCCCTATAGTCTTAAACCTCCCTTGACTAGGTATAGATGCCAAATAAAAAAATAAATAAAAAAAGAAAAGTGTCAAAGGAAAAGGGAGAATTAAGAGTTGTAGCTCCAGACAAATTTTTTGCTATTTGACCAAAACGGGCTCTTTTCAGAGTAAAGGTTGCTGACGCCTGCACTGGGGGTTACATATAGTGTTATCGTTTGAAGCATGCCGCATGTGTTGGGGGTGAGAATATAAATATTTCATTATTTTAGTGATTTTTAGTGGTTAAATAAATTATTAAAGAAAGAAAGAAACAAACAAACATATATAAATAAATAAAGTCAACAAGTTAGTGAGGTCTGATACCCATTTTGGTGCTTTATTAAATGTATTTTCAGCGTTCTTGCAGGCTCTTGTATCTACATTTTTTTGATTACAGGATTAGGACAATGTGAGAAGAATAGGTTTTCCACCGAAATCCTCCAGTGTTTCAGCTGTGCCTACAAAGCAGAGACTTTAAAGGTTCATTGTTCTTCATAGCTCCATATTCTCTCTGTGTCTCTATCTTACCTCATACTTTAAGTGAAAATATCTGACACGCTCAAGCTGTGCCGGGTGAAAACAAGAAAGCAGAGTCTGGCTGTTAAGAGTAAATCTATTTAGATAAGAGAGACACTCAGAGTCCCATTAAAAGAATAAAACACTTATTTAACTCACTTGCTCTCAATGTCTTTACACCTCTTTTTTTCTTATATTTCTTTTGCTCCTTACCCTCAGATGGCACAGAAATTTATAACTGTAATTATGTTTCCTTAATAACATGTTTGCCCCCCCAGCTCATCAACCTGCTTGCCTGCTCGCTGCCAAGTGCACTTGCCAAAGCCTGCTGCACATGTTTGATGTTGTTATATCCCTCTGTGTTGTTCTTCTCTCTCCCTCTCTGATGTGTTTTGGGTCGGCGCTGTTGTTGTGTCTGCTGCATCAACAGAGGTGTCTCCTTCTCCCCGCTAGACAGACACCCGTGAACTTTGTTGTTTTGCCGGCTGTCTCCTGTCTGCATTACGCTGCGTTGCATTGTGGGAAGGCTAACTAGCTGCTCTTTTCCAAGCTCAGGCACCAGGCTGCCAGGTTGTGATGAGTCTGGCTGCAGTTGAGCCTTGTTTAGTTCACTTCTGTGTCTGTTTTTTTAATTTTTTTTAAAAACTTTGTGGGAGTCCCCCTCTCCCGCTGTGATCTCCCGAGGTTTTCAGAGGTCTGGTCCTGGCTGACTGGAACATTTATGCACCTTGTGTTTCCTCCGTTTCTCCCCTCTGGCTCGTTAAAGTCTGAATTCCACCGACAGCTTTGAAGTGTGTTGAATGTGTTTGTGTGTCTTTTATTGTACATGGAGATATTTGCACTTGTTGCGCCTGCAAAGCAGATGTTTTTAAAGGAACAATGCTTTGCTCAGGGCTTTTCATGCAAGGACAATTTTACCCTTTTTTTTAATAAACACCGTGCATGCAAGGAAGGTACAGTGCAACTTCTTCGTCTCCACTTCCACACAAACGTCCAACGTGATACGATCCCGCCACCTGCTGCTCTCCAGCCAGTTCTCCACAGCCCCTGGGACAAGCAGAGGACAAAGACAGATAAATTGACTGTAGTCTGCAATCTTCTTGTCAAAGCAAAATGAAAAAGGAGCACTGCTGCCTTTAATCTGGCTGTTGAGCCCCGCAGTAGCATTTTCTCCTACGCTTTTCAAAAGCTCCATTGAAGTGGTACCCGTCTGCCTGCCTTGCTCTGAGGGAGGTTGCTAGTTCCAGGTGTTTATCTCTCCTCTCCTCTCCTCTCATCTCCCCTCCTGCACACTCCACTGAAGTCAATCCAGTTTATACTTAAAGGGATAGTTCAGATTGTTTAGATAGATTTTTTTATGAGGTGTTTATCAATAGTCAGTTTAGTATCTACAGTAGATGGCGGTCAGCCATTCATGGAGAGAGGAGTACCAGCATGAAAACTAAGCCATGTACTGCTCTGGACGGGGTCAGCAAAGGTTTTTAGCCACTTTAAAAAAGTTTCACCTAAAAAAATCATACCAGCCTAATTGTATGCTATATTTAGAATAATAATATTACACCACTTTACTCAAACAGCTTTTCTCACCAAAACCACACTAAAATAAACCAAATGTCGCTCTGTAACTCAACCAAACTCCACAAGCAAAATCAGTCATTTTACCTTGCAGAACACAGGAGTTTCTTCTCAATCTGTTGTTGTTTGTGTTATTGTGTGACTTCAGTGAAGCCAAACTATCTTTTTTTAAACACCAGAGTCACACAATAACACAAACAAACTAACAGATTGAGACAGCAGTAGACCAGCAACTGATTTTGAGAGTGATATATGGCTTGTATAATATTGGTGTCCGTCAGACCAGGCTGATTTTACATTGATGGCAAAGTAAAGTGGTGAAAATATAAATGTAGTGCACATTTAAACTGATAATGATTTTTTTTAAGTGGCTAAAGTATTTTTTTTTTTTTTTTTGCTGACCCTGCCCAAAGCTGTTCATTGCTTAGCTTCCATTCTGGTACTCCTCTCTGCTTCTCCAAACTTGGGGTCTGCCGACTGGCACCTACTGTAGCTTATACACCGACAATGGATAAGCACCTCATACAACCCCACTTCAAATAATCTGAACTATCCCTTTAAGTGACATACAAAAAAGAAACTGCTGTTACTGCACTGTCCCATCTCACCCTGAAAATGTAAAGCAGCTCAAACAGTGTTATTACTGTCTAACCTGTCATATAACACGGCCCTTAATCCTGCAAGTGTGCACCACAGAGTCTTGCTAAATGATTCAAACAACCATATTAATCCATTTAGAAAGCTTTTGGGTGGTTGTGGCCCAAAAAAGAATATTGCACATGATTTATTGCTGGTCTGAAGGAGTCTGAGGACTTTGTCTTAAGTGTTGAGTCATCTGTCAAACACAGTTCCGCATGGCAGCGAATCATGGCTGCAGCCAAAATCTCGCCGGTCACTTTACGGTCAGCAAACGTTGGGTGAAAGGCAGGGAGCGGCCTGATCTCTGCCAGTCTGTTTCACTTCATTTCACCCCCCCTTCTCCCTTTTGTCACTTTTCCAGTCTGTGGCGGACATTCTTGAGGACAACAATTTGTGTGGAATCTGAAACATGTCACACTTTTTCCCCCAAAAGCCTTTGTGCCTCATTCTTGCATAAACAGAAAGAATCTGCAGCATCTGTTGTGCATGTAGAGGAGCTTTTTGTTCGAGCCAATAAGTTAACATTGGCAACAACTGGCAGCCCAAAGACAATGCACGTGTGTGGTCTATCAAGGTTACGTCGGTTCATGAAGGCGGTTTTGAGTGATGCCCTCTACAGTGATTTTATAAATATTTAAATTGAGTTACATGCTTATCCATATTTTCTTTTTTCTTTTGCAGAAACCAGTGTATTCCAAAATTGAGTCATGACAGGCTTGTGAAAATGGATCGTGTGTTTTTCTGTTTCTCGCTGCCAACAACTGGGTGCCAGTTGTTCACTGGTGGAGCTCGCTGTCATCAGACGAGCAGGCAGCTTTCAACGTGCACATGTTTGAGAAGAGAAGACACACGGCAACCGAAAAGCTCCAGAGATGTTCAGTTCTAGGACAGCGTTAGTTTTACAGAACCGGGGGACAAAGCGCTCCACAGTCTCTGAGCTTGTTGTCAGACTTTGCAGCAGCACCCGCAAAGTATGACACAAGCTGTTGTACACGGATAGACAGGACGTGCTCCTGTGTAATATCTAACTCATGATCAAATAAATGCATTGCTCTTCTATAAATATGTGGGGAAACTGTATCGCTCTCTGAGTTCTAGATTGCTTTTTTATTCATATTTGTATTCAGTAACATTGGAACTATTTTGTTGGATGCACGATAACTAAATTCACCTGCTTCTCAACAGTATTTACAGTACAGGAACACTCATAGCCAATAGCAGAATAAATTACCGTAGGTAGGTAGGTACAGTCAATTAAAACCAAAAGCTCTTTAACACAATACACGTCCCTCTGCCATAAATAAGCTGCTTCTAATATCAACAAAACAAAGCCTAAAAACAGCAAGACATGGTGCCACATGGGCCTATTAAACACTTTATAAACTTAAATTAATCATAAAATTGTCTTACCTTATGCATCTATACATAATTATGCTTTTTTTTCTGACTGTGTCCGTTTCATGTATATTTTCAATTCAAGCTTTACTCTTTCTGTCTTGATTTAATTTGATTATTTCCTGCTTGACCTTTGACATGGATGGACGGATCCACTTGAATGGTTGGGGGGAAGTGACGGCACCACTTTCTCCATCTTGCTTCTCCAGCAACGCTACAGCCACGGTGATTAGAGTTAAAGCTGTTGTACGAAATCCTTAATAGTTTTTTAGATGGAGTAGATGCTTATAACAGTTAAATTCAGCAATATGTTAATGGAGTCTGGCAGCCAGTAAGGCAGGCAGACAGTTACTGAACTCCAAATCCAGAGTGTGTATTTTCAGAGCAGTGACCTCTTGTTTTCAGGATAACAGGCTTGATTTACATTGACAGTTATAAATAACTGATCCACTTACAGTATTGTCATTGTCAGCAGCGTGGAGGCAAACTGCCTGAGCTTCGAGTCTGGGGAGGAGGGGATGGGGGGAAATACTCGCTTCAACCATAGATCGTGTATTAAAAATGGGTTCAACCTATTAAATATACAGCTTGTGGCTCCAGTTCTTTAATTGGACTATGGTACTCATTTTTGAACACCAGTGACTTGCATATTTCTCCTCTATCTACTACAACTCAAAGAAATGTTCTACATTTAACAGATGTAAACCCGTGATTTTGCATCACATTTTCCAATGCTGTAGAGTAATTTCAAAAGTCTCGGGTGATTTGATGTCCAGTTCCGGAAATTTCATTTTGAGTTTACAAGACCGCAAAAAATTAGATTTAAAAAACAGGAAGCATCAGTCACACTGGAGGATACATTGTGCCTCAGTTTACTCGCACTTGAAGATGGAAATTCATTTGGAAATCGCAGATGCTTGACAAAGAACAAGAATTCTTTGTAATGTCACATGCTTTTTATTTTTACATGCCACATTGTGTCTTAGAGCAGCATTGACAGCCATTTTGGACACAGTCTTCACCCTTGTCTTTTCTGTCTCCTCCTAATGAGCTCATTTGTACCCTGCAGTCGGACGACACCAATTCCAATTAGACTCAAACGCTTTGGGGGGAGATTTTTCATACTTGCAGTGGAAATTACTTTCAGATTGTGCATTTACTTCTGTTTGTCAAACTCGTTTCATCTCCGAACACGGAAATGAAACAAGAGTAAGCCTGTTTGCATCACAATGAAAAACAAGTCACAAGTGGGATATAGACTGCTGCAGGCTTTGTTGGCACTTCCAGAGCTATTACGTTGAATTTAAAGGCTTTGGAGTGTTTAATCACTGCACTGGATTTTGAAAGATTGGATAGTATTTGATGAATACACTGTGGATTAGGGGAGGCAGGGTGATACGTCTGACTTGAATGCGATCTGGAAAGATGTCAACATCAATCTTCCATCTATCTGTCTGGTCTGATCTGCAGTTGGTGGCCTATTTGTGTCATACATCCCCAGGTCTCACCTAACCAACAAACAAACATTTTAATGTTGTTCATATGATGGGCTGCAACAAGGGTCAAAAACAAGAGGGAATAAAAAAGTAAAGGAAAATTGGGATGTGGAAGTTGTATGTAGTTTCTGCTTGTATCCTTTTCTGACGGACTGAGCAAAGTTTGGCTCAGCTAGAAGAAAACTTTGTCACATTAATTTTTTGCCAACGCTCTAATATCATTTTTGTCTATTATGGGTTAAAATTGAACCTGTGTCAAAGGAATAGTTCTGATTATTTAACATTATCTTGTATGAGGTACTCATCTATGGTCAGTGCTTCAGCTACAGTTGTTGACGGTCGTCACACCCCCAGTTTACAGAGAAGGGCACTGAAGCTGAGGGATGTACTGCTGTAGACACGGCCCACAATAAAAGCTATTTTAGCCACTTAGAAAAGGTCTACCTAAAATAATCTCTATCAGTTTAAGTGTATGCTATATTTAGAATATTTTGAACACTTTACTGAGCTGTCAGACAGACTTTTCTGACTCGAAGCCACCATTATATGAGCCAGAAATTGCTCTCCTCAAGCCAACCAAACTCCACAAGCGAAATCCGTAATCCTGCCTCGCAGAACACGCGAGTTGCTAGTCTACTGCTGTCTTGATCTGTTAGTTTGTTTGTGTTGAAACTCAAGTGAATCGGAACTATCTAAAGTTATGCAATAACACAAACAAACTAACAGATCAAGGCAGAGGTAGATTAGAAACACTCTGTCAGAGCTGGTACCACGAGGTACGCAAGGGCCCCGCCTCCCCCTCGTGTCACAGCGGGTGTCAGTGTTTACAGCGTTGATGAGGGGATAAAGCAGAACTAAAGACAAAACATCATGAGAGTGAATGGGATGAACAGTGATCAGGTAAAGTTGTGCTTCCTCCTCTCCAAGTTTGATATCATTCAGTCACAGTAACAAGTTGATGTGATAGTTTGCAGTGCGTGATGCACCTCCCTTTGTCTGTCTGATGTTAGATGTGCTGTCTGTGCAGCCTGTCTGTCTGTCTGTGTCGTGCGTACAGCATCCACGGCTGCTCTGTGACTTTGTGTCTGACAGAAGTGAGAATGAAATAAAACTACTAAGAAGTATTCAGATCCTTTACTTAAGCAAAAATACTAATATCACACTGTAAAAATATGTCACTACAAGTAAAATTCCTGCAGTGTCAAAACCTTACTGAAGTACAAGAACGGAATATTAGTAGATAAATGTACTTTAAATAAAAGTATTCATGTTGCAGTAAAATGTTGCCCATCAGTGTTATTATGTCTGATGTTTTCGGATTAATATTATTGCATTAATGTTTTTGCTGTTTACTGCTGTAGATGTAAATATTGAATTTAAGATCAATCAAATGACTAATTACCCAGCAGCAGACCCAAAGCTCAGTGTTGTTTTAGTATTTTCTACATTTATTTATTTATATTTGTATTTATGTTAATGTCATTATTCAGTTATCTTAAGTTTCCACACAAAATATTCTATTCATTAAAGATTGTTTTTTGTACCTCGTTCTGCTCTGTATAGATCTACTTATTCTTCAACTGACAGATGAAGCAAACTGTTTTAAAGGAAGGAAGATTGGGGTGTCAGATGTGATTGTGTGGCAAATGGTTTACATGGCTCTCCAGTCAGTTAGGAGGGCCCCTTAGCAGAATTTTGATTAGGGCCCCTTAGGGCTGGTCAGGACCAGCTCTGCTCTGTGTTCTACCAGGTACATTTGCTTATTGTGCGTCTGGAGTTTGGTTGTTTTGGAGGGAGTGATATTTGGACTTGGTGGTTTCCTGTCAGAGAGGGCTATCAGATGGTTAAGCGGTGCTTATATCCTAAATGTAGCATACACTTAAACTGATATTGATTTTTTTAAGTGGCTAAATTCCATTTAGTTGCTGACCCTGTCCACAGCAGTTCATTGCTTAGCTTCTGTGCTGGTTACCCTCTCTGCATCTCCAAATTGGGGGCGTGCTGACCGTCATCCACTGTAGGTGATACACTGACTATTGAGAACTACTTCATACGAGGTAGTTCAAAGAATGCATCAAATAATCTGAACTATCCCTTTGATATAGACCTAAGGTGTTGGACTTGGCCTCCCTCCAGGCGTTGCCATTTATCAAATACCATCTGGAAAGGCCCTACAGTATATAACAATTCTTTTCATTTCTTGGCACATCAAACTTAAAACATTCGATCTCTCACCACACACACACATGCACGTAGAAAACATTATATATTCCAAATCTGACGCAACTTGCTCTCACATCTGACAGGGTACATTTTCTAGATTCCAGCTCTCTCTCGCTATGACTCAAACATCCCTGTCCCTTTCACCCTGCTTCTCTCCCTCCACCTCCCCCTCGTCCTCCACTACCTCTTCCTGCCTCCTCCTCCTCTTCTTCTCTTTTCTTCAGAGGCCAAATTGTTGGCTTGCCTGTTGGCAATTCACACCAACAGAGGCCTGAATACCTCTTGAGTTTGTCACCATAAATTGTTCTTTGGGGGGGCGGGTCTATGAGGCAAAGTGCTAATCACAAACATGATTATAAAACTTGAACAATGCTCGGAGGAAGCCATGAGACACATAAGGGTTCAAGGCATGCAGTGTGTGTTTCGTAAAATGCAAACCAGGGACTGGTCCCTGCAGTGGATCTGGGAGGAAAACTGGGAATGAAAATGACAAAAAAAAACAAACACCCATGATAATTGTACAGGGAATGCTAATATCCGGCATATTCAGTCATACAGATTGCATCTGAGGTGCTGATGTTTAACTAATGTTTTTCTCTTCCTCCTCTTGTCTCCTCACAGTGCCTGGGAACTTGGGCTGCTTCAAAGATAGTGGTGACCCACCCACTCTGTCCGGCTCCAGCGAGACCTCCAACAAACTCACCATCCAGAACTGTATAAGCTTCTGTAGGAAACAGAGATACAAGGTAAGATTGAACCTAAAACAAGGGATATGAGAGCAAAACTCTCCCTGCACAGCCAGTATTTGTGATCAGGTGTTGCAGGAACAACTTAGATGAATATAGGCAGAATATGTGGGATTGTTTGTAAATACACCATTCAAAGTTAGCTCTTTCTGCCCCGCTCAGTGAACGAGAGAGAGAGAGACATGGAGAGTGAATTAAGAGAGTTAGCACCATTAGAAAAAACAAAGCAATGAATCAGAGAAAGAAAAAATTGCTTTCCGATTGTTTCACAGCTGTAATGTTGTACAGCAATAAATAAACCCACCCACACCTCCCCACAATGCCAGATTTTGTGTAAAATACAGCCAAAGTGATCCTCAGTCTGCTCTGTCTGTGTGTATGTGTATGTGTATGTGTGTGAATATCTCTCTTTGCAGCTCTCACTGACAGAAAGCTACTGTTAATTACTCCTATCAGTGATAATGGGTACAATGCTAGATGAAAATTTCACATTTGACACTAAAATATTATAGCCACACTAAACTAATATAGGTATGTGAGACAGACAGTTAAAAGTGAGTAAGTATCTGCAGTACTGGTGAAGTGAGAGAAGTAGCTAGTAACTCTAACTAATTACTAAATTTCAGTAACATTCCCAATACTGGTCATAAGTGATGATTTAGAAGGATTATGTTTATGTAAGTCTATACATCATCTTTTTAGGAAAACCCTGCACAGTATGCCTGTAACTCAGATTAAAGCTGGCAGCCTCTGAGGGAGGCTAAAAGAGGAAAAAAGACTCAAATGTAGTTAGTGCCTCCTTTATCCTGGAACTCAGACCGGAAAGTTCAAGTGTGTCCTGTCACCGGATGAAAAATTGTCCAGTCAATTGCCCGTGTCATGTCTAAAATGGACACAAGCTGTCTCTTGCAATAGTCCAGCTTTTATGTAAATCATCTGCATTTATGGGCAGTTTCCTGACAGTTATTACCATGGTGCCCAGTGCAGTCTATACCCTCTTTATTCAGCAATCAAGCTTCCTGTTTCAAACCAACCAGTGGATGACAAATCATCACAGCAATCAAGGCTGACAGCTGGAAATGAATGGTTATTAGCCCAGTGGGCACCTCCTCTTCAATGCGTTTTCCTCATCTCTGAGTCTGGCATGCCATTGTCCCTGGTATAAACAGTGCCAGGTGTTCATTTTCTGTCTCAGCAGATCCAGTTCGGCTCCATCTGCATTGACAGATACTGACAGCCACCCCCTCCCCTTGCAATTCAGCAGATGTTACAGGATGTGGCGGCAGATTGGCATCGTCTGCCTACCCTTGGACTGTCACTGTCCTCAATGCGCATGTGAAATGTCAGGAAGTATGGATCCCGTGTGACTGTTTGACAAAGAGCATGCCTGATCAGTTAGACAGCAATCCATTGCTTGTTTTCTCCTCCTGAAGTATGCACGTTGGTGTTACTTCATCAGATAGAATAATGCAACAAGGACGTAGCTTGATACATCTTGGCGAGAGCAGAGGCTTGATGAATTCCTATTCCATGAGAAAAGACGCAGAGTGGGAAATGATGCAGTACCTTCAGTTGTGTGAATTCATCTAGGGCCTGAAAAATAGACAATGGTGTCCTTTCGAATGCAGGACAATAGCTCTTTTGAGGATAAGCAGCCAGCAGTGGCGAGGTCACGATGTGTGAAGGTTTTGACGTTTCGCATTCCTGCTCCGACGCCTTCAGGAAGAGTTTACTAACAGTTTTGATTTGAGAGATAGATAGGTGCTATTTCTGTTGAGGTTTATTCTCTGCACCCTGAGTGCAGCTGTGTGTTTGAAAGGAGACTTCTAATCAGCTGAGAGGTTGTGGTTGTCCAGACTCAGATTACAGCGTCGTGTAATCATGAGAGAAAGAGCAATTAGGGCGCTTAAGACTGAACTTGATTTAATTTCAAAGAGAGAAGGAGCTCCATGCAGTGGACTGTTTATCAGGTGTTAATACAGTCTCACATAAAGCCGATATGCAAAACACAACTTTGGTGGTGGTGGTGTTTTGTATTTGCAGACATGTTTCATTTCTATGCAAAGTTCTTATGTAATCGTGTATAACTTCATGGGAAAAGTAGCTGTTTTGAATATGTTTATAGAGTTGAAGAAATGGCCAAAATGTTCATGTTTCCTCCACAAAAGTTTGTTCTGTTGTGTTTTCCTCGCTGGCGCCCATGCCAAATGGATTTATAATGAATAGCATTATGGGAAGCGTTACCCAAAGTTTGTTTTGAATTGCTGATGCAATGATTTGCATAACTCCTTTTGTGTTTTGCAGCTTGCCGGGATGGAGTCAGGATATGCCTGCTTCTGTGGGAACGAAGTGGACCCGCGTGACCACGGCGAGTCACCCAACATGGAGTGTAACCATGTTTGCTTCGGCGACCACACCCAGCCCTGCGGTGGAGACGGCTGGGTCATCATCTTCGACAGTGAGTGTTAACTTGTGTCACTGGGTCTGACTCTTTGATCATTTCACATCTGTGCTGTGATTTGAAAACAAGACAATAAACTTTCATTTTAAGATTTCAGTAAGAAAGGTAATGTACTTTTACTAATACATAACCTTCTGTGCCTTTTGTGTTGGTGTCTGCAGTTTGAATGAGCCTGCACAAAGTTGGGAAAATGTTTGTCATCGTTGTCACCATGTTAACACTTACTATAAAGTATGTTTTGTTGAATTAGGCTCCAGTTCACCTCCAGAAGGCACTATAGTAAATTTTCTTGTCACCAACAGCTCTCCTTTGCTCATCCACATCTGTGATCAGACCTACAGACTGTCTGCACATTAACACGTCAAGGAGTTAGTGGCATCCATCTGTGAGCTTGTGGATTGCAAAAATGTTGTCTCACTCTCCCTTTCCAAACACGTTGAATAATCTACAGTGGCTGCGAAAGCTGCACAAAAGGTTATCCCTACAGCCAGTGTTTGCTTTGTCCATTCTGAGGTACTGTAGAAACATGGCAGTGCAACATGGAGGCCTCTGTAGATATAAACGGCTGATTCTAAGGGAACAAAAATACGATTATTATTATTTTCAGGTGATTATACACTAGTGAAAACATACTTATGAACATTATGTTCAATTTCTGCAATATTCTGCCAATAAATCTTAAATACTGACCTTTAAAACGATTGTTTACTATTTTAAATGTGTAATTAATACTAGTTGGTCTTATAGCTGCACTCTGTCCAGCTGAAGTGCTGACAGTTTGACAAAAGTACTTACTATGCGCTTACCCAACTTTTTCCCCCTCTAATAACCAATTCTGATACCCTGACTCAAGGTGTTTGCCACTACCAAGAACCAATCAAATACTTCAAATTACTCAAATCAAATTACTTCACTGTGACTCATTTTAATCATTGTTATATAAGTTAATATGAGGTCAGCCATTGCTGTGGTTCTAAAAACTGAGTCGGTGGCCAGCTGCACCCAAAGGAATGTAATTGATAGCAGAAACACTGAATTTTATGGATCAGTGGAAATGTGTCCGTCACAGCGTGGCTCATATGTCATACCCCACCCATGTCAGTATTGGGGCTGATCTGGTGTATCTCAGCCCCGTGATGTCTGTTACCAAGGTACCCATGAGAACAAAGATAACCTAGTAATCAGTTCATAGACCGAACAATCTTAAAGATCCCCCACACTCAAAAATGTGTTTACATTTCCTGGCCAAGCTAGATTTGGTTCATAACAAATTCAAAAGCCATTTGCTGTAATGCTGGCAAAGAAACCTGAAGCCTCCAGCGCAGAGAGGACTCGTTAGTACAGATCAAAAGTTAGCATTAGCTGTGTCAGTGCCACTGCCAGTTTTACCATTCTGATATGTCTGCTAGTCGCTGATTTTGGTGGACAACAGACTCCTCATCTGGATCTGAGACTGACTGAGGCTCAAACATGTCTGGCCGGATCTCTCTGATGGTTTCTCTAGGCATCTGGCTAACAGTAGCCAGATGCAGAATTTCTGAATGAGGGACAAAAAGTAGTGGTTCCAGCCCCTTCTCAGAGTTTTTTTTTTTTTTACTTTTTATGTGGATAAACCATATTTTTTATCTCCACCAGACGTACGCCTGGAGGGAATCATACGATAGCTTGTGTGTCTCCTTGTCCACAGCTAATCTCACATATTACTGGACCCATCAGCTTAGTTTTTTTGGTGTACATTCATGAGTATATATTGTAGGATATTGTAGGATTGTCTGGAGAGGAACCTTAACGATCTGAACAGCTGCTAAGCTTTGGTGGCAAATAACTATTGTGTTATCTTTTTTTTTTCTTCCAGCCCGAGTTGGGGCCTGCGGTGGAAACTATTCTTCTCCATCAGGAGTGATCTACTCCCCTGACTTCCCAGACAAGTATGGGGCTGGCCGTGTTTGCTACTGGACTATCCAAGTCCCCGGGTCCTCCGCCCTCCTCTTCAACTTCACCTTCTTTGACATCTCCGACCAGACTGACATGGTGGAACTACTGGACGGCTACACTAACCAGGTGGTAGCGCGCTTCGACTGGCGCAGCCCACCACGGGAGCTGGTGAACATCACAGGCGACTTCGTCATACTGTACTTCTACTCAGACCGGACCAACCAGGCGCAGGGATTTGCTTTGCTTTACCAAGGTAGGATTTCAACTGCTTTGTAAAATGTGGTGACACTTATGACAGACTCTCACTTCTAACGTTTGGATTGAGTTCTAACAAACATCTTGAGCCACAGTGCCCCCTCAAAACCACCAAGAGCCACATTTGCATGATCAGGTGCGTGCCGACTTGCTGGCTCCATGATGGAGTTTAGCATAGCAGCGCCTGTTAGCTCTGGTGGGGCACTTGTCACACCACTGGCAGGCCCTTTTCTCTTTTCATTTGCTAGTCAATGTCTCACTGCCCCGGGTGATACTGCATATTTAAATAATGTTTTGTTTTTCTAGGAACTCACTCTCTTATCAAGCTGCAGCAGGCTGCTCTGCTACTCCAGAGTGTGCTCCTTGGTGAATTGCACAGCGAGTTTTTATGCCACCTACATACAAAATACTGTGATACTATGCATCAAGCCTTCTGATGGCATCATTTCACTGTAGAGCAGACGTCTAACTGGAGAACTATACACTCTTAGAAGTAAGGGATCCAGAAGGGTTCTTCCTGAAGGGCTGAGGCTTTATCCAGAGATATTTGCTTCTGAAGAACCCTTTGTTGGTGAAAGAATTCATCAAGGGTTCCATTAGGAACACTTTACAACAACTCTTTCGTCAAGGGTTCTTTGTACCATAATGTAAAAGGGCTCTCGGTAGAACCTCCTGGGTGGGTTCTTGTTAGCACCCTTAGGTGGAAAGGTTTCTGGTTAGAACCCCAGGAGAGAGTTCTGGGTGGATTCATTACACCATGGTAAGGTTCTCTGTAAAACCTCTCACAGACAGTTCCAGGTATAACCACTTATATTGGGGACCAGGTAGAACACTCAGAAAGGGTTCCAAGTGGAACCTTTATAAAGTATTCTACCTGAAATCAAAAGGGTTCTCCTATTGGGACAAGCTGAAGAGCTCTTTATGGTGCTGGTTAGCTTCTTTATTTCTAAGAGTGAAGCTCACAGAAAGTTCACCTCACAGCAAATTATTCTTGTCTCTCCAAGCTAAAAATTTAAAGAGACTCACATGGAGACAGAAAAACTGTCCTCTGTTGTTTTTACATTATGTTCTCGTAGAATGAGTCTCTCTATGAATAGCCTGAATGCACCAAAATGATTTCATAGATTAATTTCTGAAGGCATGAGAAAAGCACACCCTGACATAACTCAGTGTAGGTGACATTCAGACTCGCAGCTCGCTACACCGGGAAGCAATCCGTCCCCGCTCCTCCCTCTCTGCCTCCATTTGTAATCCTGTGTCATTTTTCTTGCCGGTGGCGTTACAGTAAAAACAATATATGAAGGTCACAATCCTCTGACCTCTGGAAAGGCGCGATCCTTTCTGCTCACTTCTCGGCTCTTGTTTTGCGTGAGGCGTCATGTAGCCAAGAAATGGAGTCTGAGACATGATATGAGAAAAGGTCACCTCCTGAAGTAATAGGTTTTGTTTTTCTTTACAGAAATACATAGAGAAAAATACATAGCAACTCAAGTACGGTGACAAAAACAGAAACTGAAAGAGAAAGACAACAGTTAAAGTGAGTATCAGCACTAAATACTTCTCCTCTGTGGCACAGTGAGCAGTTCAAACGGTAATTTCAGGATAAACGCTCTCAGATGACGATGGCAGAGGGTTTCAGCTGAGCCCGGGTTTGAAGCTCGCTATTTTGTTTGCAAATGGAGAACATGTGGGGCGTTCTGGGAACATCACAGTCAGGTTGAGCTATTATATGAAAGAAAGAAAAAAATCCCACGCTGCTTTACCATCCAACCACCATTCATGGAAGAGTCTAAAAGGCCTGGATCAAATAATATTTAGAAGAAGTTCTGGGTGTAGGACACAAGATGGGTGGGGTGTGTCTTTTATTGTGGAGTGTAGCTTGTCGGCCATTTTAAGTAGCTTCTATCTCTGAGTGGGGTTGACCCTGTTGCTGTGAATGACATCATGAATGAACTCTAAAAGATTTTTGGGGATCTATTGTCAGAATGTGACATACATGGAAAATAATATCCATAGTTTATAATCACCTGAAAATTAGAATTGTGGAATTTTTGTTACCTCAGACAGCTGTTTATATCTACAGAGAGTGCAGGTCTTCTTCCATGGAGGCCACCATGAATGAGGGACAGAATGAGCCCAGAATGGACAAACCAAACACTTTCTCTAAAGACGATCTCTTGCGGGTTTTCTTTTTTGTTTTTTGTTTTTTTGTTTGTTTTGCAAGTGTCACTGCACCTCTCTTATACTCTCTTATATGTAGGGTCTCTTATACACTTGAAATGGGAGGATGAGGCGAATTAGTTGCAATCTGCAAGCTCACTGCCAGATGCTATTAAATCCTACACACTGGTCCTTTAAAGTAGAGTTAATGCTTCATGAATACAGACTGCTGAGATAATTCATCACTGCTACCTTTACCATTTCCAAGCAGCAGAGAGTTGTATATACTAT
>JAJHUR010110452.1:1268-11616 GCA_027495735.1 Lutjanus campechanus | reverse complement strand
GAGAAATTTGCTCTCAAACAAGCAAAACTCACCTTTGTTTGTTATGAAACGAATGCCGGAGCATAAAAGCAGTTTTATTGGTTTAATTCATCAGCCATAGTGCAGCCTAATTAAAACAGATGACACATACAATGGATCACAGGGAGTTTGGGATTCAAAACACACGCAGGAGTTTGAGCTGAATTTAAAAGAGGCTTCCTTTTAAACATGTTTATCAATTACTCTGTAAGTGGCCCAAACTAGAGCAAGCAAAATTATAAATCAAGCCCAATTTACGCTGTAGTGTTATACCTACTGCAGAGTTTATGAGCCTGGCTGGAGGAGATGATTAATGTCCTAAATGTCTTGGATAAAAAATGACGTGGTGAAAAAATACAAGAAATTTCCTCCTATTTCCACCTGCATTTACTCCTCATGTTATGGCAGAGTGATGGCAGCAATAACTTGATTAAGTGCATCATTTGTTTGCACCGTTGTCCTGAACTCAGCTTACACCTCAATTAGGATTTTTGACAGAAAACGTACACTCCCATTATCATAAAAAGTCAATAAAGCAAAAGAAAGCCCTTCACACAACATAATCAATCCAGCTGCATGAGTTCACATCTGTCATTCCTCCTGCAAACAGCCAACACAAATAAAACGTGACACATGATTTGAGTAGAGCTGCAATAATTAAGCGAATAATCAATCAGTTCTTAACTAAATTAATTACCAGCTATTTGATGACAGATTAATCTGTTTGAGTCATTTTTAATGGAAAAAAAAGTAAAAATCCTTTGATTCCAGCTTCTTAAAAGTGAACATTTTCCAGTTTATTTAGTTCAGTTAACTGAAAATTGTGGGGTTGTGGAAAAAAACAAAACATTTAACGAGGCTCTGGGAAACACTGATTGACATTTTTCACCATTCTTTTCAATTAATCAATAAAATAATTAACAAACTAATCAACAATGAAAATAATCGTTAGTTGCAGCCCTAGATTTGAGGCTGTTTAAACTAATTTATATTAATTTATTTATATTTGTAAAAGAACTGAAACATTTTTTTTCACTATTTATCATTTGTTTTCTAAGTTATTGTAATTGCTGTTTCACATACTGAAGTTTAAATAAATTAACGAAATGTTAAGTCTCCTTGTTGTTGCTGGCTGCTCTGACATTCAGAATCTTTGCTTCTTTTGCCGTTATTACTGTTAAAGCTACTACAAGGAGTTTCTAAGTGGTAGGAAGAGATTTTTCTTTAGGTAATTTTATTTTTGACTTTATATTTTGTGATTTTGGCAGTGGAAACACTACCGCTTTTGTCCACAAATCAAATCCAAAAAGTTCCTTGCTGTAGCTTTAACTGGTGGCTTGCTCCATACATGCAACAGTAAAATGCACATTTTAAAAGGCCCGTTATTACGGTTTTGTATTTCTCTACAATGTAGAACAGTGTTAAGAATGGTATTGATAAGATTCTGGCTCAGTCCTGGAACTCACAAATGTTTATTTTGCCCCAAAATTATATATTTAAATGAACAGAGGACCAATGTGTCCTGCAGGAGCGTAGGACATGCGCAACATCGCCAATTGACAATTTCAAGAGAAGTTAAATCTGTTACCCCTAAAACAAAAGCCCAATTCTCTGAAAATACACACTCTGGAGTTTGAGTTCAGCGACTGCCTGCCTTCTGCCTGCCACACTCCATTAACATTTTGTCAATTTAAATTTTAAAACTCCTACGCCTTCTAAAAGAAATTATTTTTTATAACTCACAAACAGACACTTACTCATTCTGCAAATATTCTGTATTGATTTGAACTCTAAACAATGTGAAAGGGGCAAACAAAGACAGATATTCCAGCCCGGAATAGAAATTTAAAAGGGGGACATTGCAGCTGTAGTGTTGTTAGAAAAGCAAGTATTTCCTTTTAGCATGATCTCTGATGACACGTCATGGTCATTTTAAGATTTATTACTGTAAATTTATTACAAGATTTCTCCTTTAAATCAGTATCATGAACATGCAACTAATGGCTTTGACTAACGACTACTGGTCGACTAGGAAAATCTTTATTTGAGGGCAGCTCTAGTTTGGACACAAATCTACTTCCACTGTTTTTATTTCCAAATATGCACAAAGAAACAAAGTAGTGAAGATGAAAACATTTGCAGCCTGTTTTCAGTCAACTGTAAAATCCTCTCAGTTACATCTACTGAAAAATGTCTTCACAGTTCTGCCAAGAGATTCTCACACATGAACAGGACACCAGCACACTCATCACCAGCGCAGCCAAAATGTTGCCCACTCTGTACTGTTAACACAAGAAGGTCTCAAAGTCCTGAATGTGTTCTGTTAAAAGAGCAATACATCAACCTCACACAAGCACAAGCCACGCATGCATACAGTACAAAGTCACCCTGCAGCTCAAACCCACACACACACTCCAGCTCCACACGGCTACATTTGCTTGCCTACCTGTAGCCCTCGTCTCCTCAGAATGCTGGACTCGTCCATGGTACTGTACAGAGCCCCCGACTTATCATGCCTCCCTACCGGTGCGAAGCCACGCTGCACTGCCTGAGCTCCAGCCTCCTGCTCCCTCCCTCCCTCCCTCCGGCTAAATCTGATCTTAGCAGCTGCTAAACACTTCCATCAGAACTTATGTGATTGGAGGGGGGCGGTCAGCTGACACCTCCCTCTTGTTCCTCTCCTCTGTAACTTCAGGAGTGAAGGAGAGAGATGGAGCGAGAGAGAAAAGAGAGAGAGAGAGAGGGAGAATGAGAAAGACAGGCAGGTCTAATTTAGCGTAGCAACGGGCGGGGGTGAGTGGGTGAGTAGGTGGGGGGGACAAGAGGGAGCCCCAAGACTCATTTCTCCGAGCAGCCACGCTTTTTGGGCACCCTAGGTGACCATGAAAATGAGAGGATATCCTTCCCAGCATTGTTCTGCTCCAACCTCAACAATGAATCTGGCATCCTGTCTGCGGCAGGCAGCCTCACCGAGCTCTCTGGTCTTATTGCAGTCAATGAAGCTGAGACTGGTTGAGGAAACATGAAGGCTGAGACTATAGATAACATTTCACGTAGGAAAAAAAAGTAGAGAAAGATTATATGGAAGAGGAGGAAAATAAAAAGACCGGTTGCATAAACAACCTCAGGTTCCTACAGTAACTTAAGTTTGTCCCTAAAGCAAAATACGCTGGTCTCACACAATGAGAATTTTAAAATCCAAACCAATTTGGAAATCTGGCTGCACCACACACACAAGTAGAAACTTTACAGGTTCTCTTCTCTCTAATCTCAAACAGGCAAAAAAAAGTACAAAATTTGAAAATAATGGTCCATCACATACGACAAGATATTATCAAGATTATCACACCAGAGGAGAGAGCACAATCTCACGTGATCTCAACAACTCGCTGTAGTAATGTTAAAGCTTTGCAGTGAGAATAAACAAAAGCAGAAGGCTAAAGGAGTCTGGGGGAGAAAATGTTTATTTTGTTTGGAGAGATGTTCACCTTTGCGTAACAACACCTCTCTTTTACTTCCGCCCTGATGTAAAAATCCAGACAACTTGTAAATATCAAGCATATTTAAAAATTATTGGGGCAGCCCCGATGATTGGGTCTGTAAACCTCTCAGATTACCACATAATCCGGGCTGGAGTCTAAGTTTGGCCCAGATTTCTCCTTTGATTCTCAGAGAATCTGAGATAAATCGGCCACAACTCCTGTGGTGTGAGTCCAGCTTAAGCGGCTATTTGTTCAACTTTTTAGACTCATGCCACTTCCTAACATACAGCGAGCAAGCAAGCTCAAGCAGATGAAGGGTGAAAAATTGTCCAGATATATTATGAGCCATGTCCCAACGCTTGTGAATTCTCCCTCTTCACAAAAGGAAGTCAAGCTATTTGTTTGTAACTGATGTCATTTTCTTGAGCCAGCCTTGTTTTTAATTGGGGGACAACTTACTTGAAACTCCGACAGCTCCTCGTTTTCCCACCAAACCTTGTCCCTTTTACTGTGGAACATACCTGCTGCTTCTCAACCTCATTAATTAGTCTCTCGTGGAGTTGACTGCTTTGATGAGGGGAAATTGAGAGGTCAGAAACATAAGCATCGATTTTGACCAAAGAAAACTGGTTGGTAATGAAGCAGGTGCAAAAAACAAGTGACACATCGTTTTGCCTGTTCACTGATGAACGGAGCAGATTAGGGCATCCTCATTAAAACACCTGAAACACTCTGAAGGTCACTCGCTCATCCGCATCACGTCCAGTTAGGTAGCAACGTCAGGCTTTCATGGCAGTTACCATGGTTACATTTCAGTCACATCATCACCACCAGCAGAAACTCGGCCAACTAGCTGACTGGCTTGCTAGGTAGCTAGTCGGCTAGTGTTTTGCTAATTTTAGCGAGCTTATGATGCAACTATATACATGTGGGTTTTACAGGTCCCCAAACATCTTTCAAACATCTACAAAATTTGGTTTTCTTTCGACATAGACAAGCCTAACTCATAGCACAGCTAAGTAAAGTAAACAGAAACAAGCTAATGAAGAAATGTGAAAAAGTTATTGTGACGAAATTCAGTGCTAACATCAAATCTATTGCTGCCTTCAAATGGGGTTATGTTTTCCATGTCCACAAGAAGATCCCATGTCAACACCGCCTTCTTGTTGTACGAGTTCATAAGTTACATTTGAAGACAGCACAGAATCTCTAAACAGTCGCCAGCATATTTAATAGTGTCCAGTGTGTTCGCTCTGTTGTGAAAACTGTGCTGTGGTATCTCCACCACCTCTTAAATCATCATGAATTCAGCCACTGCCTTATGTTCAATAAATTATTTCACATTTAAGGGCCAGTATGGGTCCCCTAATATTTTCTGAGGAAAATGAATACTAAGGACGTTAGAGCAACACAAAGGAATATTTAAGTAGCTAAAGGCAAACGCTTACAGACTGAAGGATTTTTCTTTACAAAATCCAAAGGAAATCCTTATAGCAATTTAATGCTACTGATTTTTCCCTCATGCATCCTTGGATGAAAATTTAAGGAACCCCTTAGTGATTTTATGCAACCAGGCACTGGCACACTTTAAGTAAAAAATGTTTCTGCCCAAGACCTTTCAAACCTGCTGTGAAAATGTCACACAAACTGCTGTGGGCCAATTTGTACACAGGAGATGCTTCCTTCATTCCAAAGAAGCAAATACTGAATCATTATCATGCTGAAATCAACCGCACTTCCCCGCACAGCCTGTTATGTATACAACTGCATATCCTGTGTCAATTTCTAACAATTTCATGCGCTCCGCATGCAGAGATGAGTTTCGAGGCAGTCAGCAAGTGACCACAGATCTTCACACTCACTAACTCGATGTCCCCACACTCTCCTGAATTATTAGCATTTGGAGAATAAGTTGTTTCCAGTACCATGCTGCCAATTCTATCCTGCAATTTTGCATTCTGTTTCAGTCTGTGTTTTTCTTTGCGCCCCCTCCCTTTCTCTTCTTTTTTTTTCACCCTCTCTTACTCATTTCCATTCACTGTGCTACTGCTCTGTGAATATTAAGTGGGCCCCTTCCATTCTCCTCATCTCCAGCCAAGCTCAAATGATTTCTCTTAGAGAGTGTATGGCCTGGGATGACAGCTACTCACTACTATGGCTGGTGGTGGTGGAGGAGGAGGAGGTGGTGCACGAGACTGTCAGACAGGTGACCACTACATCAACTTCTCCCATTTTGAAACCTGTACAACACAAAGCTGATTGAGAGTTGCAGAGCCCGGGGCGACAGTCATTTGTGCGGCGGTGCTGATAAGAAAGTCGAGAGCAGAAAGCCCAGGTCTGCACTCGGGTAATCAGCCTGTTTTTGAATAAACCCCTTAAAACCTCAGAGGGCGAGGATTACAGTAGTCAACTTTTTCAGCTTGAACAATGCCATCCAGATTACCTGAGGGAATTAAAGAATCCTGTTATATTCAACTGACTGGTCTCGAGTCATTGCTCAGTCTGTGGCTGCTTAAAGGAACAATTAAGAAAATCCCGCATTGGGCTCACAATGAAGATGAGAAGCAGCAGGAGCACAAGGGAGGGTTCATTTGTCTCATTTAATACTGGAAGTCCTTATTTCTCTGTTGTACACAGCGGCTGTAACAAGCACTGCAGCCACGATACTGCTGCTGAAACAATTAATCAATTAATTGACTGAAATTTAATCGCCAACTGTTTTGATAATCAAATAATCACCCAAGTAATTTATCAAGGAGAGTCTGCAGCTGTACTAGCTGCCCTGTGACGCTGCTCTTTGACAGATCAGAGCTGAATGCTGACGTCTGCATGTTAACATAAACAAAGTGACATAACATGACAGTATATTTACCATGTTCAAAATCATAACTTATATGCCAACATTTGACCATTAGAAATTAACTCAAAGTACAGGTGAGGTCGATTGAAATGTCATTAGCATTTATTCATAAGCCATAAGAAATGCTGACCTGTTGATGGCGCTAGAGGAAACATCAGGGGATCACCTAAGACATTAGGATTTATTGTCTGGTAAATAGGGTTGCAAATTCAGTGCATTGTCCTTAACCAGGAGTTGAAAACATTAACAATCCTTTAATCATTCATAATTAGTAAGCTACAAAATCATCAGTTCAATTTTTTGTCTCAATTTAAGTTTAAGTTTCCTTGTTCAACAAATGTCTCCACCAAACAATGTCAAATGAGGCATTTGCTATTTCTGGACTACCAATTAATCAATTATTACATTTTTAATCAGTTAAATTCTTAACAGCAATTACTTGATTGATGATTATGCCTTATTATGAATGTCTGTACAAAATCTGGTGGCAGGCCATTTAATAGATGTTGAGACATTTCACAAAATAAGTTAAAACTTTGACCAGCTGTTGGTGCAACAGGAAAAGTCGTGAAAAGTCATAAGCCTGGTTTCCATTCAAATTGCATTGCAAATTTTAACCAAAGTAAATCGACAGAAAAAAAAAAGCAAATGAATGCTTGTTTCCATCCACTACCGTTATGCCATTATTGGGAGTTCGTTCATCGAGATGGTGCAGTGGGTGGTGCCAACAAGGATGCAACAGGATGGAAATAAGACATTTCTGTTTGTTTCATGTATTATTGTGAGACCTCACATCTTCTCGTCCATGGATTTTCCTCCTACGCACCTGTCTACGAGAAACCAAAGGTGTGCATAAGCCTTTAATTATCTAAATTGTACTTTTGTGTTTGTATTTGGAAATCTAATTACAGTTCTTAGGGGGAAAAAATGCAAAAAGTGTTGTGTCTATGATGTTATGCAGCCACCCAACAGCTGCCTGCACTAATGCCCGGATGTAAACCAGTGAGGTGGAAAGTGGAACAATGATGGCATCTAAATCAGCACTTTTGCAGTATTTTGATCTAAAAAATGAAAAGAAAAAAAAAAAGTTTTATGAAGGCTGCGTCAGAATAAACTGCCATATAACCACTTACCCAGAGCAACGCATAATCAAATTTAGCTCAGGCATGTGGACGTTACCCTGCAAGGAGAGCAGGCTGCTGCTAGCACTGCTAACGTTAGCCACATTCTACAAACCAATAACATTGTTTTCTTCCTTCTAAATCCGTCTAAATTTGAATTTCTGTTTATTCGACAGGAAAATGAGTCATTAGGACCATCTTTAAAAATGACACAAAGTAAAGCTGCTTTGAGTCAGGTTTTAGGGCAGTTATGACGACAGACAGTTTGTGCCAGTGGCCTTGGAGAACAGCCACAGAATAGCCTCTGGGAAAAGTCCAGGGGTTGTCTGTGACTCATTTCCTCCTGGCAGGTGGGCAGCTGAGGTTGTTTCCTCAGCCTTTGGAGAAAAAAGGGAGAGCTGGCACTGAAAGCATGCAGAGAGCGCTGATTGAGTGACCCACAGCCTCTGCTCTGCCTGAGCTTATCAGACCAAGAGGCAACCTGCGGAGGTAAGGCAAGCAGAGGAGGGACATGTGGGCCTGTGAAGAGAGCTGCAAGGAAAGAAAGAGTCAATTCCCTCCATACAAAGCAGTGCAAAGAATCCATCTGTCCAAAGCCAAAGGAGTTAGAATATCCAGCCATGATAAAACTCTGTAGAGCCAACCTGCCAATGGATGAGGCCGGTCTTTAACCCTGACAACAAGCACAAATAGTAACCAAGAGGAATGCATCACTCTCAATCCCTCTCTGGTTTTTCAATTTTAAATAAATTGGAACAGCCATGTAAATGTATGCATTCATAAGATGAAAACGATGTCAGCTTGAGTCCACTTGGAAAATCCAATAGGCTTTCTTCTCAATTCATTTTCCTCAGTTCCAAAGAAGTCACACTGTGCATAAAATACCGTCACATTTGAATCTCAGAACAGAGAAAATTGCATCTCAAACAGAGCGGATGACAGGGGTTGAATGTCTCAACTGGAACTACTTTATTCAGAGTGACAGTTTCATTTATATCCCACCCAGATGTTTACAGTAACATACAGAAGCATGGTTTGTAATTTTGGGATGTGTGAAGCAAATATATTTTCCAAAGTCATTCTGTGGAGCATAACAGGGAAGGTGAAAACAAAATCGGAGATGAAAGCACCTCACGGTCATGATGCAAAATGTTTTTATGCAGTAAGGTGGTATTACTATTCCTCAATGTCACTGAAAAACCAACACAAAACATCTCAATAATATGATGTTTTGTTATACATCTTCTTGGAGGGCCAATTCAGCCTATATGTACACAATATATACACACACACACAACAGCAGGGCTGCACAAATTGAATATTAATTGTGCTTCCCAAAATAAATGGACATGATTAATTGCAATACTGTCCTTAAAAGGAGCAACATGTAGCAAGTGCACATCAAACAATGAGTACTGCATCCAAATAGTGAGCAGGAGCCACAGACTGTATATTAAGCATGTTGAATCCCTATTTAAAATACAATCTATGGTTGAAGGAAGTCTTTCCATTGGGCTCCTCCTCCCCAGATTGTAATCTGACAATGTGACAATGAGTCCGACACTGTGAGTTGATCAGCTGTTTATAACTGTTAATTGTCTGATGTAAAGGTAAACCCATTAATCTGAAAACAAAAGCCCACTGCTCTGAAAATACACAGTCTGGAGTCGAAGTTCAGTGACTGCCTGTCTCACTGCCCGCTAGACTCCATTAACATTTAGTTTAGTTTAACAGTTATAAACATCTACTCCTTCTAAAAGAATATTAATGATTTCTTACGACCCATAAACAGACACTCATTCACTGAAAACTCTGCATTATTTTGAGCTCTAATCGAACATTTAATGGGCACAAGTTGCGGGCCGGGAGAGAAATTTCAAAGGAGGATATGACAGCTGCAGCGCTGATGTCAGAGAAGCGAGTATTTCAATTTAGCATGTTTCCTTGATATCTGATGACATATCATGGTCATTTCAGGATTTATTACAGGATCTATATTACAAATTTCACCTTTAAAAAGCGTGCTCCACTCATAGAAAACTCCACTGTGTATCAAATCAAGCGCTTCCTCAAATAACAGCCAGCCACCCTGCGGCCACAACCTGTGCAAAATTTTCTGGATGTTTTGGGTACAGTCATCATCTTCCATTGTTTTGGATTTAGGGCAAGCCATACCAAAGAAAAACAAACCATATGCAAAGAGTGCACTTGTTTCTGTGCCGCAAAGCAACAACTAACTTGTTCAAACACCTGAAACAACACCAAACTGAAGTACGACGACTGCATGAAGGCCAAGAAGAATAAAGTCACTAAGGTTACCTCACTGAATCTCCGTCCTTATCCAAAGTCAACTCAAGCACAGCTACAGTCAAGAAGAAATAGCCATCTCATGATATTCATTTACAAAATGCTACTGCTGAAGCTTTCAAACTACATCACATCTCTTCTCTCCTTTAAAACTAGTAACTGTACCGTACACGGCCCAGTAACTACCTAACCTCAGACATTCCTCTTGTAAACACTTGCGTTGGCAGACCTGATTTCAGGTATCATTGCACATTTTAAATGGCATAAACTGCAATATGCCCTCAAACTAGAGTCTTACATCCCCCCTTGGAGATTTTAAAGCTTTATTACAGTATCTGACATTTTTGGGATTCCTGTAACAGCTTTTATGAATTCCTTGTTATTGTGTAGTTGTGTTGTTGTGTTTGCTCACTATGTTCTTCTGAGTGTTTTTTGTTCTCAGGCCTCTCTTGCACATCTCAATCTCAATGAGTCTGCCTGACAAAAAAAAAAAAAAAAAAAAAAAAAAAAAAAAAAAAAAAAAAAAAAAAAAAAAAAAAAAAAACAACATTTATTTTTCA
>JAJHUR010110450.1:824-13787 GCA_027495735.1 Lutjanus campechanus | reverse complement strand
TTGAAGTGGGGCTGTGTCAGGTACTTATCCATAGTCCGTTTATTATTTACAGTAGATGGTTGTCGGTAAATGTATTCTCGCTACCTTAAAAAAGATCCACCAAAAATATTTTCACTGCTTTATCTTGCCATTAGACAGCCCTTTCTGATGGGAAACCACTGTCATACACTGCCTGGCCAAAACCAGTCACACACTCTCATATTTTGTTGGACCGCCTTTAGCTTTCATTACGGCACACTTTGACCATGACATTGTTTCAATAAGCTCATGCAATGTCAGAACATTTATTTCTGTCCAGAGCTGCATTAATATATCGCCAAGATCTTGTATTGATGATGGGAGAGTCGGACCGCTGCGTAAAGTCTTCTCCAGCACATCCCAATGATTCTCAGTGGAGTGAAGGTCTGGACTCTGTGGTGGCCAATCCATGTGTGAAAATGATGTCTCATGCTCCCTGAACCACTCTGTCACAGTTTGAGACCAGGGAATCCTGACATTGTCATCTTGGAACATGCCCGTGTTATCAGGGAAGAAAACAATCCATTGATGGAAAAACCTGCTCATTCAGTATATTCAGGTAGTGAGCTGACCTCATGTTTTGACCTCATAATGCTGCTGAACCTCGACCTGAGCAACTGAGGCAACCCCAGATCATAACACTGCTCCCACAGGCTTACTAGGTATGATGGGAGCATCACTTTATCCGCCTCTCTTCTTACCCCCATCACTCTGGAACAGGGTAAATATTAAAGAGAAAATGCTCTCTGGTTTTCCCAGTGATGTCCTCTGGCTCCTCGGCTTCAACCCTGGGTCAGAGTTTCTGGGCTCAGCAGCTTCTGGGCTGAGCACACCCTCAGGGACCAACAGGGAACACAGTACTCACTCGCTTTCCAGAGCATCCTGGAAGCTTTAGTTGTTGCTAAAGCAGCTTACTGCCGACAACCGATGGCAGTTAGCTTGGTTAGCTATACAGCTACGTTAGCTGACTCAGTCACAATGGTGTCAGGAGCCAAGCCCGACAAGAAAACCACCTTTAAGATGCATTCCCTGTCGTCAAACCTCGTCGGTCTCTGGTGTCTTCCAGTCTGGGAAGAGTCAGCCAGGTTAATGGACGGCTGTGCTGTAGCTGTATGGCTATGGAGGTGTTGCGTTAACGCTCATTCAGTGCTATTGGCTACTGTGACAAGCCCCTCCGTAGCTGCCTGTTTTTACAGGAAAGACAGAAGCAAATAGCACTTTGCTTTCTGTTTCATGTCAACTTTAAACTAATACTGATTTTTTTTAGGTGGACCTTTTATATTTGGCTAAAATACCTTTTACTCCTGACCCTGTCCGCAGCAGTTCACTGCTTTGCTTCTGTGCTGGAGCTCCTCTCTGCTTCTCCAAACTGGGGGCATGTCGACTGCCATCTACTGTAGGTAACAGTCACTATGAATAAACACCTCATACAACCCCTCTTTAAATAATCCAAACTATCCCTTTAATCTGTAATGTCTTCTTTCTATCAGGTGGTTATATATGTGTCATGTCATCACTATATTCTCCTCTCATGGCGGTATGCAGCTCGACAACGGAGTGAAAGTATTCTTGGTTGTCACCTGCTCTTCAGAGGCGAATATGTGTTGAAGTGAGCAGTGAAAGACTGTCAGGGTCAGAGCAGGAATGCAATGACAACAGCACGAGAAAGAGACACGCACACAGAGACAGACAAGAGAGAGGAAGACACATGCACGTAGACATCACCAGTCTTCCCACACAGCCACCAGTTCAGGGTTACGACCTGTCAGCTCTGCCACTTTCTACCACACAGCAGAAACGTATATGACCGGCCTCAGCCTGGGTGTCCACTGTGGGCTTTCTGTGGAGGGGATTAGCCAGCTGTTGGGTGGGGGAATTTGAAGGTTTTTTCCCCAGTTGACAGTTCACGCGAGTACAAAGTGTGCTATTAAAACAATCTGCTCATGGTCAGTGGAGGCAGTGTAATGACACAGATGACATGTACTTACCAACTTGCAGACATCACAGCCCAGACGGGGGCAAATGGGGTAAATTTATTAGTTCATCCCAGTGGGACAGTTAGTGACGAGGTGTGATAAGTCAGGCGAGGCCAGGCAGTGACTGACATCTACTGTGTTTTTATGTCCTTCTTAGGGATGCAACTAATGATTTTCTTATTTTTAGGTCATTTTTTTATCAATTATTTTGTGCAATGTAAAAAAAAATAGTGAAAAAATCCCATCAAAAGTCATCTTCAAATAGTTTTAATATGAAGGAAAATAATACATCTAAAAGAAAATCCTTGAATTTGAGGAGCTGAAAACAGAGGCTTAAAACCACTTAACATCCAGTTTTCCATTTTTATTTACCCTTGAGTGTCTCTTAAGTAGGAAAAATCATCTTATTCCAGACTGTCTGGCAGACTCATTATGCATACTCTGTGCCAGCTTGTTGTGACTCTTCATTGAAACTATATGATGTTACACTGAGTAAATATTCAGAGCCAAGAGCCCGTGTTTTTTTATGACTAAACCACTTCATAAAATGGAAATATTCCAGCTGTCTTGTGCATCTTTTTATACACATTTCTTCAAAATTCAAGTGATATATTTATTATCTTTGGAAACTTTGTGACCTCCAGAAGAATTTAGTATAAACTTCTTTGTTTTAAGTGAACATAATCAATTATTTCATAGTAAAAATGTAGTATGACTGTGCTGACAAATACAGACAAATTTAAAGACCATTATTTTTTGTTTGTTGAGGTTTTTATATCATTCTGTAGCTTCCCAGTAGTTTTCCTTGTGTATTACAATCTGAACAATCAAATTTGGTCACAGTACATGTGTTTTGGTATCAAAATGCTATTTTCCCAAGCCTCAAAAATGTTTCCCGATGTGACCTGACGTAGGTTTCTGCATGATGATGTTGCAACGTATAAACCCTCCAGGCTGCAGGAGGGGAGGGGATCAGCACTGTAACCTACGTCACCACTTTTTGCTAATGGCTCAGTGAGAGTTTCCATTTGAAAAACCTGGAAAAAAATATGGCTGAGTCACTGTTTAAAGTTTGACATTTTGAGAAACAAGCTTATTTAGTTGCTAGTAAAAGATTAGATGAGAAGAATGATACCATTCTCATTTCTGTCTGTTAAATATGAAGCTACAGGCAGCAGCTGTTGGTTTAGCTAACGGGGAAAAACAGATATCCCGGCTCTGCTGTAGTGATTATCTACAGAGAACTATAACGTCAATCTGCAGCTCCTCTTAGCTTTTCGAAGCTTCATAGCAAGTTTCAGCTCATTGTTTAATTGTCTGGGCACAGTTTTACTGTTTTGGTTCACTCTCACTTCTCTCACAGCGTCATTTTTGGTCACAGCGGTCAGCTGTGTGGAAAAAGCTCTAAAAACCCACAGCACACTACTTGCTCAGCACCAAACAGACATACAGACACAGTTAGCAATCAACTGGTGAACACAGTGTAGCATTTAGCAGCTAAAAAGCCAGACATTTTCATCAGGAATTGGTGGAGACCAAAAACAGAGCAAAAGTGAGTGAATTTTGGACTTAGATTCAGGTGGAAACATAAACACAACTCCAAATTTATGATAATGTTGGTCCATAACTACTGGATAAGTAAATAAGTAACTGTTTGCAGGTAGATTCGCCATATCAACTTCATTCACTGTGCCACACTAAACTCCATTGCATTTGACCGCCTTTCTCTGCATCTGTGCTGTGAAAATATCAGGTTTTCACAGTCAGAGAAAGTAAAAGTGTGTCGAGCTCATAGTTCAGGTATAAAATCCCAGCGCACCACAAAGTGTCTCTCCTGAGGCGTGGTGTGCCAAGGTGGCTCCATTTCTATCACTCTTTATTGTTTCCATTGTGATTAGTTTTATGGTTTAAAGTGATTTAGAGACTTTGTAAAGCTTACAGCCTGCCATGCTGTTGCATTGCTCTGTGTACAGTGATGTGGCTAAAAAACAAGAGGTGAAACTTGTTGACCTACCAATCCACCTCAGAGGGTTGTTCTACAGAGCGAGATTAATGGGTTAGCGAGGTATGTTGACTCTAAAATCAGAGTTTTCAGTGTCACAAAGGTGGCTCTCTTTTAAGAAAGCTGATGACTGTTGTGATAACCGCTACCTCTGACGGGACTTTTAGGTTTTGTCGAGCCAGCTCATGCAAAGAAAGTCTGTGAAAGTTTTATGATTCCCGTTATTTGTGATTCCAAATGTCCTCCCTGTGCATTTTCTGAGCTTTTATCCGTTTTATCCTGTTAAGTCAGTCAACCAAGGGGCTGCACAACATGACTCAGGCGGATGTAAATAAACAGGTGAGCAGTGATTTCATCATGTTTGTTGTTGCGTGAGGAGCAGAAGGTTGCAGAGCCTGTCAGATTTGGATGCAACTTGTCTGATCTCGCATTGCCTGTGTGAAAATACTCACACAGCCAAACACAGCCAAGGCTGATTTATCTTTCAGTATCATCATCTTAACTGATTAAAGGTGATGTTGGAGAAACATCCTGAAACTACGGCAGACAAATTAGAAAATTCTAACACATCAGCCAATCTAAACCGGCATCACAATAAAATATGCTCGTGAGGGTAGAAAAAGTTGAATGAATACAGAGCCATTGTTTGTCAGCTTGGGAACAGGGCTCCCACGGGACAGGACATGACTGAAAACAGGGACTGGGATCGGGGCGTTTGGGTTTGATCTGGCATGTGGTTCTCATTGCTGCAGTATAGTGAGTGATCATTGTGTACTGGTGCTTTAACTGGCCCCGGCCTCGCACGTGAGCCGATCAAAACCACATGTTCCAGTGTGATTGTGTCTGTGGGCTCGTAAAGACGGAGCTCTGGCTGAAGAGCTGCCCCTGGCTCACACAGCCACACTGAGCCCTCTTTGCATGTTAAAAACATTTTTTTTCTCTCTCCGCTCTCTCTTGGCTGATGCAACGTAGTACAACTTCCACATGGAGAGTATTTTCCCTGACTCAGGGGTTTGGGAGCTGATTTATACTACAGTACTGCTGTTGAAATGAATCTGGAGGAGAGGGGCTTTGTTTTTCTAAGAGCCTCCTTTAAATTGATATACAGCAATCAGAGAAGAATGAAAGTTAGAAAAAAAAATAAAGTATGGTCCAAACTATGAGGAAAGATGACTGGCTGGAGGTGATAAAAGATACTTTACAGATACTGTTCATTTGGGAAAAATGACCTGAACTTCCTCCTTTTTTCCACGTAGCTCCTATTTAAAGAATGGTGGTGTCATTTGTGATGACATAAACAGTCAGCATCTGGTTTACATTTCCTTAACTTTTTACTGCATGTAGTACAGATTCATTGGTTGTTGTGTTTCTAAATGCAAACTTTAAATTGTCAGTCCTAGATGGAAAAACTACCTGACTTAAAGGAAAACTTTGGTATTTTTCAACCTGGTCCCTATTTCCCCATGTGTATGTGTGTGTGTATGATTAATAGGTACAAATCGTTTTAAAATTGGTTCAGTATTGAGGGAGGCGGATGCAGCCGGCAGCCGCGAAATGAGTTATAATGGTAGATATGAGGGCAAATGCGTCCTTGTTGTGCAATGCGTCCTTGTTGTGCAGTTTGTGCATTAAAAGTGCTTTTTTTTGCCACAGACTGGCTCAGATTGCCAGTATAATCTCTGTCACAACAGCATGCGAAGTGTCTGTCTTACCCTTCACTTGTTCTGGGCTGTGTGTGACGAAATCTCGCGGGATCTTAGCTTGTTGCTGGAAGAAAACAGAGGACAACGAGTGGGACAGCCGTTTTCTTGAGGAAGAAGTGGTTCGGGACTGGATGTCTTCTCTTCTTATGCTGGCAGTGGTCATCTTGGGAAAAATGTGCACTGCAGACCCAATGGTCTGCAAGGCACAGTGTCTGGACAGGAGTGTTAGCATCCAATTGTAGCATGATTAGCCACAACTTCAGCATTTCGCCGTCTGACAAAGGGCAGCCTATGAAAGCTGTATGGGGTGTTGCGCAACATCCTGTTCTTGCAATTCGGATAAGCACAAACACGAACCATTGTTTTCAACAAGCTAAGATCCCGCGAGATATCGTCACACACAGCCCAGAGCAAGTGAAGGGTAAGAGAGATGTTTTGCATGCTGTTGACAGAGATTACACTGGCGATCTGAGCCAGTCTATGGCGAAAAAAAGCACTTTTAATGCATAAACTTTTACGGGACGCATTTGCCCTCATATCTACCGTTATAACTCGTTTCGCGGCTGCCGGCTGCATCCGCCTCCTTCAATACTGAACCAATTTTAAAACGAGTTGTACCTATCAATCATACACACACATACACATGGGGAATAGGGCCCAGGTTGGAAAATACCAAAGTTATCCTTTAACTGATGTCTCAAGACAAAATGCCCTAAATAATAAGACAAAGGTTTAAAAGGTGACATGTTTTGAGGTACTATCTTTTCTCCGGTGATTAACAGGAAGCTCAGCATATCACAAGGTGTGCACTGACATGAAAACACAAAACTCAGGTGCAATGAAAAAGTGCCAAAACAGATGCGGACAAAGTAGTAGCCTTCATGTCTGATTGTGATGGACTGTCTACTGTAGGTCAGGCAGGTCTGTCTGTTGTCTTGACTTCCAATCTAAATATGTTCTAGTGCAGCTGCACTGGGAGACACGGACCCCTGCAGCAATCTGATGTTTGTATGGCAATTTACCGAACTTCACATGCATCTAGAGCAGCTGATTTAACTGATTAGCACACTTTAAAAGAGATGGGAACAGTATGTTTGCACCACGTGTTCATTAAGACTTCTATCGAGCACAAATCAACTGAATGGAAACTGTAACTACAATATTGTTAAAGCACATTTCACAACATAAACGCTCTGGTAAAAACTGATGAGAAGGCAATTCTGCTCTCTGTTCACTGAGTGCATCATTTGTCGGCGAGCTCTGATTAGATTCTGAGTACGATAGATTGCAGGGAAACAGGATAAACTTTACTGACTGTGTTCAGATTCATGCAAGAATAGTTAAAGGAAAGAAGAAACTAGATCAGCTTGCCAGCCTTTTTTTTTGACAGCCTTCACTCCCACAGGCAGATCAGATGAACTCAAGTAACCTTCATCGACTCCACATATTTCAATGTTCATTTGATGTTAATTCCATAAACGTGGATATTATTAGAATATTTATTTCCATACAGTTGAACTGCCCATGTAAATTTACGTTGGTCTGGTAAGTTTTGCATTTGCACTGGTAGATTAATTAGATGTTTCAACCGTTTATGGATAAGAAATTGATTGGCATTTGACTGCACAAAGCTGTTTCTAAATTAAATTGTGGTATGGTTTGACTACATGGACCGAGGCCAACCAATCTGTAATGAAATCCATAGAGTGTCTTTACAATTGAGCCTTTAAAAGGCAAATAAAGCTACCAAATCCTGGTTGATTCTGAAAAAAAAAAACTTGTATCCATGTGTAGTTTTTAAATGTAATGTATTTAAATGTAAGCTGCATTGTATGTTGCTGTACTCTGCTTTTACTCGGCTTTATGATATCTTGCTGTAGTCAGTTCACTGTGTTTGCATCAGATTGCTGTTTTCAGTTTGTCTATGTGTAATGTATTGGTCCCTATCAAATAAACCATAAATAAACTGAACATAAAAGTTAATTCATTATTTTTAGCTAACTAGCTGTTATCTGCATGACTGTTTGCTGACTAGTTTTTGTGCACTCTCAGTCATAACAAGCAGTGTTCAGTCGTTGCGGCTGACTCAGTATGTAGATTATTTTTTAATCAAATCAAAATCTTTTCAAAGTAGCTGAGCTGCTCCACAATCTTTCCACATACCCTCTGGCACATGCAGAAGTACCCTGTATCGTACCCCTGCTGCACATCACTGACCCAGATGACTGATTCGGGACATTTTTGTCTTTTGCAAGGTTTTTCATTACCTGCTATACACGCTACAGCAAAGGTGTTACAGTGGTATAATCTGTTGAATAATGATGGTGGAGCAGCAGAATACTGTCTTTACTGTCCACAGTGGTGTTGCTGGTGTGGATGCTTTGGCCTGAAGTCTCCTGGCAGAAATCCAGCTGCAGCCTGCACACTGAGCCACTGAGCCTTATCTGCAGCAGCCAGGATGCTGATTACAGGGAGACTGTACAGGCATGTACATACATCCTGCTCTGTGTCAAAGACAGCATGGCTACATCTGCCTCCACAGCACTGCAGATATGCTCAAAGTCATTATTATGCCACTCACTGTAATAGGATAGTGGGCAGATCCCTGCTGCAGTATTGTTCAGTGTTGCTTCCTTAGAAACTGACAGCAACAGGTCATGTGAACAAGAGCTGCCACACAGTACAGTAGGTGATACTGATGCTCCTTTTTTGCCCGCAGTTAATGTACTCAGCAGAATCATTGGGTCTCATATAGGAAACAAGATCACAGTCCACAAATTGATCAAGTGGGATTCATCATTCAGCTCATCTCGGTAAGAGGTGAATTAAATAGTTAAGAACGTTTGGTGCACTCCCTTATTTTTTCCTCTTAAAAACAAGAGAACATGTGAGATAAATTTAAGAGAAATTTGCTGCATGCTTTAGATCTCGAGTACTATCTTCAAAAACATCTCTGAGCAGGAATGAATGCATTTCTGGAGCACTTTCTTATTTTAAGGCACTGGGATTCATAAAGGTCCACAGTGTCAGTGAGTCAGTGATTTTCACTCTGGCGTCAGAGTGTCAGTTGTGAATGGAGCTGCTATTTCTGAAACCCTGCAGCTGTGGCAGAAAAGTGTCTAGAAAGTAAGTGAATCTTTTGTGTGTCAGCTATATCTGTTTCAGGGGAATGTGACACCAGAGACAGACGAGTAAAAAAGAGGTATGAGTGTGACCTGTGAACTCTGAGGCTGAGGGGAAAGAAGAAGAAGAGTTCATCAGCTACACGGACACAAAAACCTCAGACTCACAGGTGTCTGCCTGTAGGCTCGAGAATGAATCAGACTTGACTGTGCACTATGTTTCTCTCTTTTTCAGTAAGATTACTAGTGCAAAAAGTAGAAATACATAAATACAATAAATGTCAAGGGATAAAGAAATGTGTACAAATACAATGCAAGCATTTAACATGAAAGAGGATCAGAGCTGTGCTGTTATCAAGCCCCTCCAGCCACCTCCAGGCTTTCTGTTTGTCTCATCAGCGGGTTTGGCTCAGTTGTTGATCCTCTGAAGCTCATGAAGCTGCAGTTTTATTCCCTGACAGTAAAAAGACAGCGTCAGCCTTCTATTCTGCTCCCTTTTCAGGCTGCGGAAACCAAATTTAATTGGATCCCGAATTAATCACAAACAATCAGCTCCTTGAAATTGAGAGGAAGCTGTTTGGCACACGAATTACATCGTTTGGTGCTCAGTCTAATGACGTCGGTTTTATTTGTTTAACCAGGGGGAAAAAAGAGCAGAGCTGGATGAGGAAGAGGCTCCATTTTAACTGGCTGATGTTACTGATTAAACAAGTTTAACTTCATTCATGACAACTCAGATTACAAAAGGTACTGCCTAGTTACTTTGTAGTGTTCTCAGTATTCTTAAAGCAGTTTCCATTCAATACAACTGAAACTAGAAGGAGAAATTGATGTCTGAAAATGAATGAAAATGGCACAGTAATATATCAGAGGGTGCTTGTTTCTTTAAAAAACACTTTCTTTGCTGGCGTCATGGTGGGCTTGTGGTTAAGACCACAGCGTCCCCTGTTAAAAACCGACCAGGGACCTTTGTTGCATGCCACTTCCCCTTTCTCTCCCTTGCCTAAAAAATACTTTCTTTGCCAGGAAGTCATTTCCACATCACAAGAGTCCAATTAAATTAAAATATTCTGGTACAATTTGTAAAATTTGTGGTTTTATTGGTCTTCTTTTAAATAAGACTTTGACATGTTCCAAAATCTTCACCCCTTTTACTGGCAATCAAGGACAGGATCTGGATTATGTTCACAGACGTTTCTTTGAAACAATACATTTATTTATTACGCGGGTTTGTTATATACTTCTGATTGGTCAATTACAGCATTCTAAGGTCTGTATATCAGATTGGAGGCATGAACAGACCGTTGTTATGGATGCAGTTCTGATCATAGGCTCTGAAGGAGCAATAAAATCATTTTTAAATCAATATATTGTGTCAAATTATTATTATTTTTTAGATGTAATAAGCAGGATACTGCACAGTGATGAAATGATTCAAGACCTGCACCACCTTGTCAGGATATATTTTGAAATAAGGACCTGCTCACTGAACATTATCCTGTAGAAATATGAACCTGATTCACAAGGAGGTCATTGGGGTGGATGGCGGGTGTACAAAGTGCAGGACATTAACATCACAGTCCGGTGATTAAGTCCAGACAGCAAACAAAAGCACTTTAGTTAAGATAAGGAAATATTATACTTATGGGTATATTAGAGAAAGATAGTGAATTAAGTTATATATTAATGAATAAATCTTATTTCTCAAGCCTTTTGAAAAATGTTTTAGTCAATATGACTGGATAGTGTCATGCAGACATATTATTTTGGCAGAAAAGAGATGAAATACATGGTCAGGGAATCGATGAGCTCAGTGTCAACTTGCAACTTGTCAGGTACATTCATTTCCTTATTATGTTCATAAAACATGTAATTTAGCTGGTCAAAACACAAGACTAAAAAATAAGACTAAATTAAAGCTGCAAGCGGCGACTATTGGGCCCTTGTAGCCCGACACACATTGGGGTGTTGGGCGGCGGCACGAAAAAGTTCAGCATCACTTCCTGTCTCCACTACGTGGCACTAGAGAACACCCAGCAATCATGTGTTATGATCCATCAAGTGCAGACCACACCATGAATATTTTATTTTATGCCATGCCAACGCCATTCAATTAAAACTCACAATCTTCAAATATGGCATCATCAAGGTCTGAACGGTTTTCTGACCAGATACGAGGTAGATCTGGTCAACCTGCTAGAAGGAGCACCTCAAAGTATGAAACACTTCCTGCTGACAGCAGGCGGCACTTTGATTATGACTGAATATTGTCATGTAGATGTGTTCAGGCTGAGTCTCTTGTCAAACGTGAGGTTTAGGGCAGATGTGACCATTTACACTAAATTTACAACAACTTCCTGTTTCATGGCAAAACATTGAAATTTGACGCCACGCCACAGACACACCATTCAATGATAAGGGAACAAAACACCCATAAAGAACAAAAACTGTAATGATTACAAATAGAGTGCAAAATAAAACAAATATAGTGCTAAATAGCAGTAAAGTAAACAAATGTCATACAACAAAACCTACAGTGGACACAGACAGTTTGACAAACATGAAACACTGATTGATAAAGTTTGAAATATGAGGGGAAATGTGTAGAGACTTTCAGTCTCACGTGAAGGCAGTTGGTTAAATTTGAGGATGACTGTCTGCAGCAGATGCAGCAGAATGTGTCAGCACCTGTCTGTGCTGCAGTGCAGGGGGTCACGACCCCGAGACCACCAAGAACTGCAAACATCACTGTAGTATCTTAATTTCCTCATTCCAACCAGAAGAGAGACAAATAAGATGGATTTTTATAGGGTTAAAATTCTTCTACTCATTAAAATAATGATTAAAAACACATGTAAAGTCTAAGCAGTTAAAAAGAAAAACGGCACAATGACTCTGTGACCCCCCCTGAATCAACCACAGAAGCTTCTTTTCCTGCATTGCATCAACTTAACAGCTTTCTAACAATGTGGCCATGTGCTGGAGCGATTGAGGAACTCTCGAGCGTTTCCTCGCTCCCGCTGCAACAAAACCTGAAATCCATCACTCACTTCCTGTTTGCGCTGCAGCTCAGTTTACATGCACGCTTCCTGTATAACCCAAAGGACTTCCCTCGCAGCCCCTCTGGATGCACTGGATCTCTCAACAGTCTGCTTATCAGCTCTCAGCACACAGTGACACAAATATGGGCTCAAGATTCATTGCTGCTCACACACATAAAACACACACACATTCCAACTGTAAAGCTTCATGTGAATCATTTACACAACAGAACAATAAATTAGTAACTTATAGCACTCATATTTACTTTTCAAAATCCAATTATTGTCCCCCTCAATTTTAGAGTTCATTAGTTGATCAAAACGTTCAGATATTACTCTGCACTCACAGTATTTAAAGCTTTACCAACAGTTTCAACTGATTTGCAGACTTTTATTTGCCCTGGGTTTTGGCTCTAAGGTAACACACAAGCTTCCCTCCAGCTTTGTGGAGGTAGTTGAAGCCATGTGGAACTTGTGAGGGTTGAAAAACATCCCCAAACATTTTTGGGTGAAGAAAAAAGACATTCAGTTGTCTTTATTCAGAGATAATTCTCAGAAAGAGGCTCTAGAAATGATCTTCAGTCAAAGATAATGCAGTAACACCTGAAATTAACTTGTAGTGTGAGGAGGAGCCTTACCATCGTCACTACAGCCGACTCAGGAGGAATAACTACATGTAACAACCATGTAATGAAACCAACATATGCAATGACATTTTTTGCCAGAATTGATATGAAATAGGTTCATTCATAATGATCTTTAAAAGGTCTTAAAAAGTCTCAAATCTAACACGCTGAAACTTGCAGAAACCCTGTAAAAAAGATCGAAATAAAACATTATTCCCATCAGTGGCCATCAAATTGTTAAACTCTTCCCCACTTCAACTCAGCAGTGTGAACATCAGCACTGGGAGGCTGCTGAGGTCTTACTGGACTCACTAACTGGAATTATTACAACTTTTTTTGTGCAGCTTCTGGCACACTGCAATACATCTGTTTGACTTCTTGTTTCCCATTAGGTTTACTCTCGACACACCAGGTTTGCCATTTGTTTTAAAAACTGAAAATATAGTTGATCTCGGGGAGTCTGTGAAGGAGTCTG